>JAHBOF010000302.1:0-43956 GCA_020736565.1 Coprinopsis sp. MPI-PUGE-AT-0042 | reverse complement strand
TGAGGGTCAGGGAACGATGACGAAGAGGACGAAGATGGACAACCCCAAAAACATAGCGGAAGGGAACAACATGACGAAGATGACGATGACCCTAACACCAAGGAAACCCTCGCTGAAACGGAAAGAGCGGGAGGACGATGAGAACAGTTTGGGGAAGGACGCACACCCAAACGGAAGGAGACGAACAAACTCATACTCCTCATCCCCGCTACGCTTCCCCGAATCCTCCCCCGCCGTCCACAAACCCACATCAAGGCCAGCCTCCGCTGCCCGTCCACCTTCTCACCAACCCTCCAACCGGTCCTCCTCCGGATCTCACCCCCATCCGTCAACCTCACCCTCCCGCCAAGACACTGACACCGTCCCACCTCCCTGTCCACCCCTCGAAAACACCCCAATCATACGAAGATGCCATCTACCACGCCATGGACCTCGTTTCCAAGCTCCTCGAGCCGGAAGCAGTGAGACGCATAACACCAGCTGCTGCGCTCGCCCATCCGTTCTTGCTTGAGGAGGTGCCTGATCCAACTGGGGAGGGAGGGACGAGGATAGTGGACGATGATGATTATGTTCCGCATATGTTTGGAGAGGGGGTGTGTGGGGAGTATCATTTTTGGGATGAGGTGACTGAGCAGGGTGGGGTTGTTATTCGGAGGAGGGTGGAGAAGGAGGAGGAGAGGGGATCGTCTGTGCCCAGGGAGAGCGGTGGGAGCTCTGGTGTGACGAAGAAGAGGGTGGTTAGGCGGAGGGCTGTGAAGGAGGATTTGGTGGATTTGGATGAGGACTATGACGAGGCGGGGACGAGTGATGCGGGTCGCTTGGATGAAGATGAAGAGGTGGTGCCTACGAGTGAAGGAGAGGCAGAGGAGGAGGAAGGCGATCAGTGGGAATGGGAGGAGGTGAGGTTGCTTGTGAGCGCAGGGGAGGGTATTGCGATTGGGCGAGAACCATGCGAGTTCCATAAAGATTATTTGTTATATTAGCATCCTCTTCTTAATCATTGTAATAAAGCCAATCATATTGCTCAAGAATCATCATGAATATTTAACGTGTGAGTGCGTCGCGAGCGGTGAACGGCCTGCCCAGATGCTGACACCGCGTTGAGGGTCTCGCCGAAGGTTGAGTGGTCTAGTGGTTATGATCTCTGTCTCACATCTTTGTCGGGTCACAGAGGGTCCCCAGTTCGATCCTGGGTTCAACCATTTTGCAATTCTGGTATGTAGCCTAAGCAACCTATGTAACATATCATGAACACTTTTTTGACCGCATCTGCTGTCAGTGCGACGGAATCTGTTCACGGGCTGTGCTATCAGATATTCTCTTGAGGTCACCAGATCCTCAATCATCTCGCGCACTGATGTTTCTCGCAAGAATGACGAACTGAAGAACACTACTGCGACTAGCGAGTAGGTCTTACCGTGTAGCTTGTAGGCTTAACTGGTAGGTTAAGTGATAGAGATAGAGATTGAGGTAGCTACAGTCCTTATATACATAAAGAGCGTACTAAATATAGAGCTGTGTAAGGACTGAGTAAGTAGTCACATGAGTGATAAGTATCATATGAGTCAGTATGAGTCGTGAAGACGAATGAATGACGAATCCTGTAGATATCGCATAGCCTCATTAGAATGTATCTAGGAGAGTCCGAGTCGGCGAGTCGAGTCGAATCTAATCTACATAAGATAAGATCAACACTCCCCCTCAATGAGTGCATCTCCTAACGAGTGTACCCATTGGACTAAGACGAGTAGAACTCAAGTCCTAGTAATCCCCTGAAGTGTTCAAACTTCACGTCCCAACGGTTTGGTGAAGATGTCGCGATATTGTCGTTGGTATCGACTCGCAAGACTTCGATGTCTCCATTCTCGATGAGTTCACGGATGTAGTGAAACTTGACATCGATGTTTCATGCGACGTTCCTGAATAGGATTGTTGCTGATGATAGCACCGTTGTTGTCGGAACAGATAGGGATTGGCACGATGATCGGCATGCCAAGCTCTTTGAACATGTGCTTGAACCACATCACCTGTCGACTACAGTCAGACACAGCCATGTATTCGGCTTCGGTGGAGGAATTAGCGACAGTCTTTTGAGCGTGTGAAATCCAGCTAATGCTAGCGTTCCAACATCACCATGTTTCCAGTTGTGATCGGCGTGCAACCAGATCCGCGTGATCAGAGTCCGAGTAGGCGATCAATCCATTTTGGGATGCGCCATCAAGAACCAGAGCGTAGTCCATAGTTCCTCGGAGGTATCTGCATATGTACTTGCCTTGCTGATGTGTTCCTCGGAAGGATTAGCTGCGAATTGAGACAGCTTGACAACAGCGTAGGCGATATCTGGGAGTGCCCAGCATCAAGTAGAGCAGAGATCCAATGATCGACTGGAAGTAGTGTCGTTTCGTATCGACAGGTCCAGTATGTTCGAGAGGCCTATAACCCTCGACCATAGGTGTAGCCGGTCGGCAATCCTTCATATCAAAACGTTCCAGGACCGTGCCAAGGTAGGCAGATTGGTCCAGACGGATATTTTGTCCGTCACGTCTGATCCTCATTCGTAAGAACTCGGTTGGATTTTCGAAGTCTCGACATTCCCACTTGAGCTTGAACGCCTCTTTCTTGGCATTAACAAGTCTCTTGTTAGGACCCGCGAAGATGAGATCATCGACGTAGGCAATCATGATGACAAAGCCACCATGTCCATCCTGAGGATGAAGATCCCGGTATCGGTCGATAGTCGTTTGAAGCCAAGAATCTTCATCGACTTTGCAAGTTCCATGTACCATGCACGGGATGCTTGCTTCAGACCATAGATAGCACGAAGGAGCCGGTACACCTTGTGCTCTTTGCCCTTCATGACAAAGCCTTCGGGTTGACGCATATAGATTCCTCATCTAGTTTCCCATAGAGGAATGCGGTCTTGACATCGACCCGGTGATGTGCCAATCCTTGAGAGCCGTGAGGGCTAACATGGTTCGGACTGATTCGAAACGAACCACCGGAGAAAATCTCGTTGTAGTCAATGCCTTCGATTTCTTGGAAACCCTTGGCAACAAGTCGGGCGCGTTTACGACCGTCAGATTTGACGTCGAATACCCAGCGATTGGTATCGCTTTGCGACCTTTGGGAAGATCGACCATTTCGAATACATTGCGTTCAGAGAGTGCCTTTAACTCATCTTTGCAAGCATCGATCCATCCTTTCTTCTCCTGCGGTGGCATCCGCAAGATGTCTTTAAACGTCCACTCGCGTGGAGCGCTATCGACAGAAGGAACTGGAGGCAAAACCGCTTTGAAAGCAGGAAATGCATAAAATTAACTCCCCCTTCACGCGCTAAGCGTTCTAAGTCCTCAGGTATGTCAAAAGTAATCAGATCACTTTCGGACACAGGAGTAGCAGGTTTGGCGCGGGAACACCTTTTTCTCTTTCGCAGCACCTTGATTAGATCCAGATGGCCGTCTGTCATCTTTATCAAGTGCTTTCTCCGATCCGTCTGATGCTTTTCTGTCGGAGTTTTATTTCCGTAGACATCGCCAGGCTGAGGCTTGGTTTGGGTCCGATCCCGCAGATCTCCTAGGTGCATCACCTGGAGCGTTTCCCGGCGCAGGGTTCGGCGGGTGCTGGTCAGCTGGTTGTTCACCAGCGTTCCGATCGTCGGCACGATCAGGACCGCTACCTCTTTTAGGGGTTGGGAGTTTTGGATGGACGAGGAAGGAATCATCGTCGTCATCATCATCTCCAGATTCAGATGGAGGTCCATCATTACCAAACGAGGAAGGTGGGTAGTCTTCAACTCGTGGTTGGTCTTGAGGTTGTTTGGCATCAGGACACCTTGGGAAGTGAAGTTCGTCAAAGCGAGCAGTAGTCGCCTTGAATAGAACATTCCTTGGCGATCTCATGAAGAGATACGCCTTCATGCCTTCTGGGAATCCTAGGAAGATCATATACTCCGACCGTGGAAGGAGCTTGTTAGATCGTTGTTCCTTGGGAATATACACCCAGGCACCACATCCGAAGACTCTTAATTTAGAGACGTCTGGAGCTTCTCCTTCTACAGCCTCGTGTGGGTAATCCAACCAAGACGCTTGAGAGGCGTCCGGTTATACACGTAAACGGCGTATAGAACGGAAAATTCCCACCATGATGGGGAGGCAAGCGTCGTGACGCATTGACTCAGCCTTCTCCATGATAGTGCGATTGAAGCGCTCAGCCGCGTCCGTTCTGCTGATGCATATACGGAGCGCTGATTGATAGCTTGATTCCTTTCGATTTGAAGAAAACTTTTCAGTTCGTCATTGATGAATTCTCCACCACCATCCACCTGCCATTCTTCGATTTTCTCATGGTATATAGTTTCGACCATGGTGACGAAGTCTTTGATCGCTTGTATTGATCCACTCTTCTGATGAAGAAGGACACACGATCCACGACTCGTGCAATCATCAAAGAAGGAGATGAAATGTTTGAACTTGTGGTATGACTCGACAGAGAATTCTTTTAGATCCGAATGGATCTTCTGGAATCTGCGCTTCGCACGCTTGCTTGAAGCCAGGAAAGGCTCAAGCGTCATCTTCCCTTGCGCGCAACCGCGGCACAAGGTTCATGTTTGGGAATTTCCACCATAGGTGGGAAGTTCGTGGTATGCTTTTTGGCTCGTTTGAGCACTTCCCGCAATGGATGACCAAAGCGTTTATGCATGACCTTATAATCGACAGATGGTCCGGAGACCTTCTGCACTTCTATCGGCGATCCAGTTAGAGTTCTTTACAGAGACCCTAATAAATCGTGTCATCCGGATGAAGCGGATGACCCTTAATGAGATTTCTCCCATCGGAATCGTTGATTCCCATAGATAGGGAATCACCCCAAAGAGTAGTTTTGGGTTGACTCAAGAAAGTTCCCTGTAGAGGACAATCGAGTCGATAGATTGGGTATGTGATATACTGGTTCGATGATCGATTCTACGTCTCGATCAGTTACCATCAGCACCTTTGATGGTGTGAATCCACTCGAAGCTTTCCAATTCCTTTTATGGACAGGGTAGTACCCTTGGAGGTGGTGTTAACCGATGGACTGTTCTTAACAACTTTGTAGTCGAACAAGTCCTCTTTCGAGGGGGGTAACGTGCATTGATGCCCCAGAGTCCATCATCCAGTGTATGAATGTCTCAAATTTCTTACAGGAAGGTGCATTTCGCATATCTTTACACTTGGCGGTGTTCGATGAATCATGGATCGAAACGAAGAGAGTTGATTGCACAGCAAAACTCTAAGAATACATCGTCGTCTAAGCTATTCATATCTAGTTGAAAGAGACTTGTAGGAGGCAACGAGTTAGCCAAAGTGTTTCCTGATAGAAACAGAGGGGACGTACTTATCGTCGTCAAAGTGCCCAGTCCTCAGAGCAGTCCCAGTCCGGTAGGTAGACGGATGGTTTTGCATCTGAAAGGCGATCTGATCCATCACGATCTGGATGTTCGCCTCCCATCCCGTCGTCGGAGCCCCAGTCGGAGACTTCGTCATCGGGGTGGAGCGGGTCCTCCAGTTCGCCGTCGCGGATCCTCTCCCAGACTGTCTTGGGAGCATCGAAGAGCGAGAGTCCTCGACTGCATCCCACCTTTCTCCAGTGCTCGGCTTCGTCGCCGAGGGAGACACTGTCGTAGTCTTCGCCCAAGCGTCGGTGTCACTGAGTCCGTCCAGTGCTTGTGAGCCGTTCCCCTTCCATAGGCAGTCCAGATTGACACACCATGGTTGGTTGGGGAACGTCGATCCCCTTCTCCAGATCCACCTTGTGCCAGTGGGGGAGATGGGAGTCGGTGCAGAGACGAGCTGGTCTCAT
This sequence comes from Coprinopsis sp. MPI-PUGE-AT-0042, assembly GCA_020736565.1. NCBI lineage: Eukaryota > Fungi > Basidiomycota > Agaricomycetes > Agaricales > Psathyrellaceae > Coprinopsis > Coprinopsis sp. MPI-PUGE-AT-0042. Next base: position 38,118 of record JAHBOF010000302.1, on the reverse strand, counting down.
GCACCTCAGGCTGTTCGGAGGGCTCGAGTGATCTTTGACATTTGGAAGGCCTGGGAGAACTGATGCGATCAATAAGTGCTCGCTTCCGCTTGTCCGCCTCCTTGAATGCTTTGAGGTGACGGGCGGTTTTTGGTAAATCGAGCTTACCGCAGTTCTTCCTGGCGCGTTCCACGTCAGGATAGCACGAGGTTTCGGTGGACGGAGCGTCCTTGGCTTTAGCAGCCGAGACGGGGAGATGGGTGGATGGAGTGTTGATGGGACATTGGACGATAGAGGGTCCGGTCTTCACGAATGAGAGGACCGAGACCTTGGCCTGGGGAGGCACATGCTCCTGAGGAGCAAGAGAGACGAGATGGTCGCCTAAGAAGGTGGCCTGTACCATGTGGGAGTTGTGACCTTGCGACTTCCTTTCCTTCTCCTTCTTTTTGTTGCCACCCTTGGATCCGCGCTTCTTCCCCTTGTTCTGGGAAGAACCCGAGTTTTGGTTACCCGAGTTGCCGGAATCCTTCTGCTGCCCCTGTTGCTGCTGGCAGAAGTTAGGGTTTCCCCCTTTCCTCTTGATACCAGTGAACTTGTTGAGAGTAGCCGGGTTGGCAATGCGGTCGTACTTGGCCGTGATGGCCTTGATGACGGTGTCGAAGGTGAGATCCTCCTTTTTTGTTGTTAAGGAGGATGGCGACGGTATTGTCATATTTGGAAGGGATGCTGCTGATCAGGATCATTGCTTCAATGAATGGGTCGATCTTGACCTCATTCTGGGCGAGCTGACCAAGGTGGTTCTGGAGCTCAGCGATCGCAGGGCGAGGATCTCCGTTCCCGATACGGAACTGGATCGCAAGCTTGAAGTAAGCAAAGATCGCCGCGAGACCTGGAGACCCATAAAGCTCCTTGAGCCCATCCCATAACGCACCCAACGTATTCTTGCCCGCGACCTGAGCGCAGACATTTTTGTTGATGCGAAGGAGGAGGGCTCCCATGGCCTGATCATCGTCCTCAGCCCACTTCTTGATCTTCTCCTCCTGAGCCGCCTTTTTGGTAGAGGTGGCATCAGAGGCAGGATCAGCAGGACATTCGCCGTCGATGTACGACGCGAGACGTTGCATTTTAAGATACTGCTCTGCACGCATGGCCCAATCCAGGTAGTTGGTACCATCGAGCATGGGGACGTTGTTGAGAGCGTTGGAAGACATTGTTGATTGATAAGATCTGTCAAAGCAAGGTTCGTCAGCAACGTATATCACAATCAAAGAAAGCGGCCATAACAGTGCGTTCTTTGCCCCATTCTGCAGCCATTACAGCGCAGATCTCTGCTGCTATAACAGTGCAGAGTAAAGGCATAGGTTCGGCCTATCAGCCACTTGGTTAGACGTGCATAGTTTGCAGCGGTTAAGCGCAGACTTGTAGCAGTCTATGGAGGCAGCCATTATGGCGCCGACCAAGTTTGTAGAGCAGCCATTACAGCGCATCTACTGAGCTTCGGGGCTCATAACCTGAAGAACACTACTGCAACTAGCGAGTAGAGTCTTACCGAGTAGCTTGTAGGCTTAACTGGTAGGTTAAAGTGATAGAGATTGAGGTAGCTACAGGAGTCCTTATATACATAAAGAGCGTACTAAATATAGAGCTGTGTAAGGACTGAGTAAGTAGTCACATGAGTGATAAGTATCCATATGAGTCAGTATGAGTCGTGAAGACGAACGAATGACGAATCCTGTAGATATTGCATAGCCTCATTAGAATGTATCTAGGATAGTCCGAGTCGGAGTAATCCGAGTCAGAGAGCTCGAGTCGAATCTAATCTACATAAGATAAGATCAACACAAACTTGCTGAAGAAGCTGCCAACGCTGCCTCTAGCCCTTCAAAGAAGAAGTCTCCTAACAGGAGGAAGAAATCTTCCAAAGCTCTCACCTCATCGTCTTCGACTCCATCTGAGAAGAAGAAGTATAGGTTCACCTGCAAGGAGCATGGTGACAACAACTCGCATGATGATGACCATTGCATCGCATAGGTGAGAGAGAAGAGCAAGAAGAGGAGCAAGGCCAACATCGCACAGGAGGATTCAGACTCTGACGACGAACTGGATGCCAACCAACAGGCCTTGATGGCTGGAGTTGCACACATCGCAAGTAAACCCCAACTTCGTACTCGAAACATGACTGCTGACAACTCGTGGAATACAGACTCGGGTGCTACCTCACATATGACCCCACACCTCAACTGGATGTGCAACATGAAGAAATGCGAGATACCCATCACACTCGCAAACGATCATGTAGTTTATGCACGGGGTCGAGGGCAACATTGTATTTAAACCTTTGGGCAACCGAGAGTCTGTCATCTTCGATAATGTACTATATGTCCCATCGCTCCGAAACAATCTATTTCTATTCTCTACGCTGTTAAAAGGAACAGAGCCCGAGTTGTGATAGAAGGTGATTCACTCGACTTCTCAAAAAACAGGAAAGAACTCTTCACTGCCAGCATCATAGGCACTACAGGCACACTTGACAGCATCACATTGGAGAATAACAAGCAGGCATTCGTCGTTGCAGCAGACGAGTCTATTTGGCATGAGCGACTAGGACACATTGGGAAAGACCGTCTCGACAGGCTTCTTTCACAGAATCTTGCAGATGGCATTGTGGTCAAACCAGGGATGGAAGTCAATGACTTCTGCGAAGCATGCATAGCAGGAAAGCAGCATTGCCTGCCATTCCCAAAGGTATCCCAGAACCGCTCCACCGAGCTCCTTGAATGGGCACACAGTGACCTCCATGGTCCTCTTCCTTGAACCATCGATGGCTATCTCTATTGGATCACATTCACGGATGAGAGCAGCCGGATAAAGGGGGTGTACAATCTTAAGAAGAAGAGTGAGGCCTTTGCGAGATTCAAGGAATGGGTTGCTGAAGTGGAGCTGGCAACAGGCAAAAAGCTCAAGGAATTTATGGAGGACAAAGGAGGTGAATTCATGTCAAAGGAATGGGACGAATGGATGAAGGTACAGGGTATCAAACGATGCCACACAGTCAAAGGTACTCCTCAACAGAACAGCATTGCAGAATGACTCAACCGCACTCTAGCTGAGGGGGTGGTTGCCATGCTCAATCACACAGGACTGCCAGTTAGTTGGTGGAAAACCGCTGTCCTCTACTACGCCGAAATCCCAAACGTTACCCCAACATCGTCTATCGCTGAGAAAACATCACACGAAGTCTGGAATGGACGGAAACCTGATCTCTCTATGTTTAGAGTATATGGGTGCAGAGCATTGAAGAACACTACTGCAACTATGCTAGTAGGCTTACCAGGTAGCTTGTTGCTTGAGGTAAGTGACTGTAGTAGGTCGTGTAAAACGATAGAGATTAGTGTAGCGAATACAGGGTTTATATATACGTAGAGCGAACTAATAATAGCCGATATGTAAGCAGTCACGTGTGTGCTGAGTAACAAAGTGAGTCAGAGCTCAGTCAGCACATGAGTCGTAATGATGAATGAATGACAAATGCTGTAGCATACACATAGCCTCATAGAATGTTCTGGAAGAGTCTAGACCAAAGGTCATGAGTCAAACTAATCTACATCAGATATGATAAGATAAGTTCAACAAGCATGGGTAAACATTGCACGGAAAGATCACAAAAACCTTGACTCCCATACACGACCCTGCATCTTCATTGGGTTCGCAAAGGGATATAAGGGATGGCTATGCTATGATCCAGTAAGCCGCAAGGAGATTATCTCTTGCAATGTTATCTTCGACAAGTGTTCTTTCCCTGGTCTATCAACCAAGAACAAAAAGGTTGACGTTCCACCTGCCAAGTTTTCTGACCTCTGGTTTCACAAAGACGATAGCAATGACAACGATGAACATCAGTCTCCCAGTGACCAACATCCTCCTGCCACTCCTCCTGCCCCCAACTCATCAGATTCACGACAACAGCTCAGATGACGATGACAAACACCCAGAGCATAACATTCCTAAGACACCACCTCCACAGCCAAGAGATCCTACAGACATAAAGGCTCCCAAGAAAGGCAAGGATCAATGGTTTACTCCTTCAGAAGGTGCATCTCCAACACCAAAGGCGAAAAGTGTCCCAGCGCCTAAAGACAAGACACCTGTACCTGCCCAACAACAGGCAACTACTCCGCCACCAACAGCGACTTCTACTCCTGCACCACCGCAGAAGAAGACGGCAGCTCCCAGGCAACCAAAACCTGCAGCGCCAAAATCCAACCCAAACAAGCCTTTTGTACCTGCCCAAGGCGATCATCCCATCCAATCCAAGAAGGTCTCAGACTACTCTCAAACTGCGGGAGGAGGCAAATGTCAAACAATGGCACCTGTGGCGAGACGAGGGGAAAGCAGCAAGCAAATGATACCGGCTGAGGAAGATGCAACTACGACAGTCATTGGAACATCTGGAATTTGTTCTATACCAGATCGAGGGGGTGCACAAAATATCACTCCAGCATTTTCACGCATTCCAACTCCAATATCCTCATGAGCACCATCACAAGCACCAGCCCCAAGCCCTGCAACTACACCTGCTTCACGACCAGGCAGCTATGGCATTATGGACATTCGATTACCCTCGAATCCCAATCCAACCATCTTTGCCCATCTCCCTACCAACTCAGGAGATCTCAACTACTCGCCTGCATCAGAAAATCGATATGCACCACTCACTGCAAACGATATGCCAGATGACGACGAAGAACCCACTCTTCAGTCAGCGCTCCTTGCCACACCAGTCATGGAATCTGTGTTCCAAATCTATGGAATAGCAGACGACCAAATTCCCGTACCGATGGGATATGAAATGGCATTCCAGATTGCAAGCGAGAAAGCCTTTGGGGCTGCAACGAGACCAGGAGATGCTCCACGCAACTTCAGGGAAGCCCTATCAAGGCCAGATGCTGAACAATGGAGAGCTGCAGCCCAAGCCAAGATTGATGCCCTTACTGAGAATGGCACATGGGAACTGGTGAACCTCCCTGATGGACGTAAGCCCATTGGTTCTTGATGGGTCTTCCTGATCAAACGAGATGCAGGTGGCAAAATCGAGCGCTACAAAGCACGATTGGTTGGACAAGGATATGGTCAATGCCATGGCATTGACTACGACGAAGTCTTTGCCCCTACTACGCGACTTGCATCGATCCGTACTATACTGGCACATGCAGCCATAAACAGCGATCACATTGAGTCCATAGACATTTCCAATGCTTACCTCAATGGCAAGATCGAGGATGAATACGAAGTCTACATGAAGCAACCTGAAGGATTTGAGGTACCTCATCCTGATGGAGGACAATGGGTTTGCAAGCTGAAGAAGGGACTATATGGGCTAAAACAAAGTGGATGCCTTTGGTACCAAAAGCTAGCTGACAAACTCGAACACATTGGCTTCACACAACTTCTCTCCGATCCAAGCATCTATGTATGGGCAAAATACGGCATCCACATCACACTCCCTGTTTTCGTTGATGACATTACCATTACGTCCAAGTCAAAGAAAAAGATTGCAGGAGTCAAAGCATCACTGGCAAAAGTCTTCAAGCTTAAGGATCTCGGCCCAACCACATATCTCCTTGGCATAAAAGTCGAGTACAACCGAGCTGACAAAGTGCTCTGCCTCTCCCAAACACAATACATCATCGACATGCTTGCTTGCTTCCGCCTTTCAGACTGCAAACCAGTCACTATGCCAATGGAACCTGGGGTCATCCTAAACAGGAGTCTATCCCCAGTTACAGATGCTGAGAAGGAGGAGATGTGCAATGTTCCCTACATGAACGCAGTTGGTGCCCTAATGTACCTTGCAATTGGCACTCGCCCTGACATTGCATACTCAGTGTCCAAACTTGCCCAGTTCAACTCCTGCCCAGGGATCGCACATTGGAAAGCTGTCAAACACTTGTTCCGCTACCTTCAAGGAACGAAGGACCTAAAGCTCACCTACAGAACCTCTTCTGAACACATCCTTACATCTGAACTGTTCCAAACGTACAGTGACACAGACTATGGAGGATGCCTTGACACTCGCAAGTCCACCAGCGGCTTTGTGATGAAGATGGGCACTGGAGCGATCAGTTGGTCTTCCAAGAAGCAAGCCACCATTGCAAACTCGTCAACTGAAGCTGAATACATCTCAGCATTGTCTGCAGGACGCGAAGTCATCTGGATGTGCAGTCTACTAGGAGAACTTGGGCTGAAATTGGACAAACCTTCACCTCTCATGGTTGACAACCAATCGGCACTCAAAGTCCTTAAGAATCCCGAGCACCATAGCAAGATGAAGCACATCGACATCAAAATGCATTGGATCAGACAAGAAATTCGTCACTGCAACATTGAAGTCCACTTCCTACCTACAGGCAATATGGTTGCGGACATCCTCACCAAACCTCTTCCTCGACTCGCAGTCAAATGTCACTGTTTGGCTCTCGGACTCATGTAGTCCATGAACATTGCATTGAGGGGGTGTATTAGAATACAATGCGCATGTCATGTACATACGGTTCCACTCTATCTCCCTTGTATTCTCTTTGCTCTTGTTCAATGAACAATAGCCAGTCTATATTTAGAACAATGGTCTCTCACTACTGCATTGTACTATATCGCTCTATTGTTCTCCCTTGTTACTTATTGTTCTCTTATTTATGGACAACTCTATTGTACTCTTAAGCTATTGTACTTACATGTATATAAGTAGCTACTGCAAGTGACTAGTTCCTTATCGAACTATCTCCCACTTGCAGGTACGTCTCAGAGCATGTCTTTTCCTTATTCTTTCTAATCTTATCGAACTATCTCCCACTTGCAGTGTGATCTATTTGAGGTTTTAATACTGCTCCTGCTCTCGCCTTTTGGTGCCTCCACTCTTATCTCTTATCTCATTGTCGCTGATCGACTTGGAGTCTCATCTGCTTGTCTTTGTTCACTGTGTGGTGTTCGCCTCTGTCCGCTTAGGTCTTCTGATGCGTACTTCACAACACTTGTTGCATCGTTCACTTCTTTCTTTCTTATTGTTCTCTCTCTTCTATTTACCCTGCACAGATACACTATTGTTCTTCCCTATATGGACATTCCTTTGTGTAGATATGTATATAGGTAGCTAGTGTGAGTGGGGTGTTCTCTGTTGAACTATTCCCACTCACAGTGTGCGTTCTGTTGAGGGTTTAATACTCCAACATTTACTTTAGTTTATTGCCTTGTAAATGTCCGTCGATTGTCAGAAATGTGGCCAGTAGCTATGTTTCTACGTCACGTGCAAGGCACGGAAAGTTGCCAACTTTGTTACAACACTTCCTGCCTGTCTCCTATTTACCCATCTTGTACTCTAGCCACCACCTTGTCACCTTAGTGTTCCTCTATAGATGTTGTGCCATTCACCTTGGTTCCGGCCTCCTCAGTGTTGTCCACTGTTGCCACAGTGGTTTTCCACATTGGAGACTAGCAGGTTGTGGGCCAACGCTCTGCGCAGCAAATGTTTGAGGCCTGTTGGGATGAACAAGGTTTGAAATTTGAAGGTTGGAAGCCCGAATCGGACCTCTGCAACCAATGTCGTATCCACCGAATAGACATCAGATTGTGCAGGTGTCACATTGGGTGTTGATTGGGCGCCAATATTGGGCGCGCTCACTTGCATTGGATCTAATCTAATTGTGGTCATGTGTAAAAACGTTGAATCGCTGCACCCCGCTGTAGAGTAGCCAAGTCCCAACAGGCCTCGGAATCAAGCTCTATTGGGTGGAAAAGGCGTGGCCTTGGGGCACATCACAATCGATGCTGTCCAACCGCCTACTGTAGCTGTGAACTGAGCCTCGTACATGGCTATGAGGGCAAGGGAGGGTATCAAGCCTCCACTTTTTCTGTATAATCATTTTATCAACAGGCCTGCATCTTGACACATCACTGCTATTTGTTCCTCACCAAGGGGAGGCAATTGAGCCTGTGTTCAGAAATCGAGGTCAACCTGAGAGGCAAGGAATTTGTTCTGAGGCCTGTTGTGACTTGGCTACTCTACAGCGGGGTGCAGCGATTCAATGTTTTTACACGTGACCACGATTAGATTAGATCCACACCTGAGTCACCCAGGTCAGTCAAGCATTTAGCTTAGATACCGTGATGTCCTGACCCACCTAGATGCTTGACTGCCCCAGGTCACTGGTCAATGACCGCCCTGGAATTTTGGGCCAATATTCCTGGGCATTTACCCAGTATTCCTGGGTCACTGCCCAGTGCCCCAGAGCCCAAGGGGTGTCTGGGGTCCTATTTCTATTTTAGTCTTTGAATCTGTTCTTGGCATTCCTTTTCCACTGTGACTTCTCTGCTACTATTTGGTCATCTAGTGTATCTTATATATTGTAAATTATACAATAGCAATACATTTGTAATAGCATAATTAAATACACAATATATTATGCTATGGCTGTATTTCTACAACTTACTTAGCATATGTGACTGCATGAGTGCTAGGTCACTGCCCTGGAACTGGGTCAGTGACCTGGGAGCTGGGTCAGTGACCTGAGGGCTGGGTCAGTGACCTGAGAGCTGGGTCAGTGACCTGAGAGCTGGGTCAGTGACCTGGAATTTAGCTTCTGTCAGTAAAACAAATTGCTAAAAATGGAAACTTACATAATAATACCATAAAAGGAAATTAATAAAATATTACCAAAAAAGGCAACTCAGAAATATCTTACCTTAAAATGAAATTAATTATAAATTACCTTATATAGAAATTTCCAAATCAGGTATATGCCAATCATTGCTGATCAGGTACATCAACTCTAAATCTCTATCAGTGCAAATCAAGTACCATCAATCAATCAAAACCTTTATTCTCTATCAAAGATCAATGTTGATGACATCAGTCATTAATCACTCATTAAGAAAGCATGCTCGAGCATAATTTATGCTGGATCTCACCCATTTCTTCTCCGATTAGAATGATTTAATATGCGTTGGAAAGCTTGAAAGAAAGGGAATCTGACCATGTATTTCGATTTGCAAAAACTACATTGTAGGAAGATCAATTTCCTAAAAGGTCAGATTTAAAGCATTGAGCAGCAGAATATCAGTTATAGGTTTGCCTGTGTACATCAGGAAGATGACTGATAGCTCTTAGCATTATGCCTTCAACTTAATAATACCCTTTAGGCACTATTTGAAAGGGTTCAGCCTTCCTGGCAGTCTTTATACCCACAATATTTCTATCGTTAATACAAGCACATATAATTCAGCAACCAGTGCATGCTATCTGTTCAACATACATGTGAAAGGTGTTTCAAAAGTTCCCTTAGCCATCATAGAAGTGTTCTAGCTATATTAAATGGCATAAGAACATCTCAAAACCACAGGCATGATGTAATGGTCAATGTTGCATTTCAAGGAAGGTAATTGTTGAATACAGTTACTATAAAAGGAGATTTTGATGAGCTTATCAACGGAACAGAAACAGCTAAAGAATACCTTTCTGGGACAGCTTGAATCTCGGAAAACGGTCCAGAGGTTGAGGAGATATGAGTGGAAAACTCCGAAATTTGAAGGAATGCATAAAGTGGTTAAGCATACTGACATGACTTTGGTGTCTTTGTCTTGTGTTCCAAGTATTTTACCCATATCTCCTCAACCTCTGGACCGTTTTCCGAGATTCAAGCTGTCCCAGAAAGGTATTCTTTAGCTGTTTCTGTTCCGTTGATAAGCTCATCAAAATCTCCTTTTATAGTAACTGTATTCAACAATTACCTTCCTTGAAATGCAACATTGACCATTACATCATGCCTGTGGTTTTGAGATGTTCTTATGCCATTTAATATAGCTAGAACACTTCTATGATGGCTAAGGGAACTTTTGAAACACCTTTCACATGTATGTTGAACAGATAGCATGCACTGGTTGCTGAATTATATGTGCTTGTATTAACGATAGAAATATTGTGGGTATAAAGACTGCCAGGAAGGCTGAACCCTTTCAAATAGTGCCTAAAGGGTATTATTAAGTTGAAGGCATAATGCTAAGAGCTATCAGTCATCTTCCTGATGTACACAGGCAAACCTATAACTGATATTCTGCTGCTCAATGCTTTAAATCTGACCTTTTAGGAAATTGATCTTCCTACAATGTAGTTTTTGCAAATCGAAATACATGGTCAGATTCCCTTTCTTTCAAGCTTTCCAACGCATATTAAATCATTCTAATCGGAGAAGAAATGGGTGAGATCCAGCATAAATTATGCTCGAGCATGCTTTCTTAATGAGTGATTAATGACTGATGTCATCAACATTGATCTTTGATAGAGAATAAAGGTTTTGATTGATTGATGGTACTTGATTTGCACTGATAGAGATTTAGAGTTGATGTACCTGATCAGCAATGATTGGCATATACCTGATTTGGAAATTTCTATATAAGGTAATTTATAATTAATTTCATTTTAAGGTAAGATATTTCTGAGTTGCCTTTTTTGGTAATATTTTATTAATTTCCTTTTATGGTATTATTATGTAAGTTTCCATTTTTAGCAATTTGTTTTACTGACAGAAGCTAAATTCCAGGTCACTGACCCAGCTCTCAGGTCACTGACCCAGCCCTCAGGTCACTGACCCAGCTCCCAGGTCACTGACCCAGTTCCAGGGCAGTGACCTAGCACTCATGCAGTCACATATGCTAAGTAAGTTGTAGAAATACAGCCATAGCATAATATATTGTGTATTTAATTATGCTATTACAAATGTATTGCTATTGTATAATTTACAATATATAAGATACACTAGATGACCAAATAGTAGCAGAGAAGTCACAGTGGAAAAGGAATGCCAAGAACAGATTCAAAGACTAAAATAGAAATAGGACCCCAGACACCCCTTGGGCTCTGGGGCACTGGGCAGTGACCCAGGAATACTGGGTAAATGCCCAGGAATATTGGCCCAAAATTCCAGGGCGGTCATTGACCAGTGACCTGGGGCAGTCAAGCATCTAGGTGGGTCAGGACATCACAGTATCTAAGCTAAATGCTTGACTGACCTGGGTGACTTAGGTGCCGATTTGGGCTTCCAACCTTCAAATTTCAAACCTTGTTCGTCCCAACAGGCCTCGAACATTTGCCGCACGGAGCGTTGGCCCACAACCCGCTAGTTATCCATCAAGCTGTACATTGGCAAACACATTAATCTCGATAGGCCCTCCACTAAGATATCAAACCAAGGCTCCTGGCTTACAAAGGATTTGTCAGGTCTGCCCCAGACACCCCTGATGAGCCGTCTTCCCCAGTTGAACCTGAACCAGAGGACTATAGACCCCCTCTCTGTCGCATTCGCGCCAATCGGAAGGCTTGTCGTGAGTTGGTACGCAAGGGGCTGCTTGAGAACACTGGCGACCAAATTTGGTGTGCTGCTGGTTTCACGTATTCCCAGCAGATTGCCAAACAGAGTCAGAAGGAGAAGCCGCAGAAGACGTTCGAGGAGTTGGTACCACCTGACTATCGACAGCACGCCTCCGTCTTTTCTGAGTCTGAATCCCACCATCTACCGGAACACAAGCCTTGGGACCATGCCATCGACTTCACACCTGGTTCCCCAGCCAATGTTCGCACCAAGGTCTACCCCATGTTGCAGAACGAGCAAGAGGAGCTCAACCGTTTCCGGATGAAAACCTTGAAAAAGGCTACATCCAACCATGGAAATCACCCCTTGCCTCACCCGTCTTCTTTGTCAAGAAAAAGGACGGCAAACTTCGTTTCGTTCAGGACTACCGCAAGCTCAACCAATTCACCGTCAAGAACCACTACCCACTCCCACTCGTTTCCGACATCATTGGCCGCCTCAAAGGCGCCAAATACTTCTCCAAATTTGACATGCACTGGGGCTACAACAACATCAGGATCAAGGAAGGGGACGAATGGAAGGCTGCCTTTGCAACCAACCAAGGTCTCTTTGAACCCCTTGTCATGTTCTTCGGTCTCACCAACTCGCCTGCCACATTCCAAGCCCTCATGAATTCCATCTTCTCAGACCTCATCGCTGCTGGTAAAGTCGCGGTTTACCTCGACGACATCCTCATCTTCACCTTGACCCTCGAAGAGCATCGCAAGATCACTCACGAGGTACTTCGACGACTCAAAGCTCATGACCTGTTCCTTCGCCCTGAAAAGTGCGAATTCGAACGCCAGGAGATCGAATACTTGGGTCTAGTCATCAAGGAGGGAGAAGTTTCGATGGACCCAGCTAAGGTTGAAGCCGTTCGCAACTGGCCTATTCCTCGCAACCTCCGTGCTGTTCGAGGCTTCCTAGGATTCGCCAACTTCTACCGCCGTTTCATCAAGGATTTTTCCACCATCGCCCGCCCACTCAACGATCTCACCAAGAAGAATGTGCCCTGGCAGTGGGGTACGCCACATCAAAACGCGTTTGATACCCTCCGCGATCATTTCATTTCCGCTCCGGTTCTCTCGCTCTGGGATCCTAGTCTGCCTACCCGCATCGAAGTCGACGCCTCTGGCTTTGCCACAGGAGGTGCCTTACTTCAGAAGCATGACGACGGTCTCTGGCACCCCATCGCATTCCGCTCCTCTTCCATGCAACCAGCCGAACGCAATTACGAGATCTATGACCGTGAAATGCTTGCCATCATTGACGCCCTCAAGGACTGGCGGCACTTCCTGGAAGGTCTTCCTGAGCCTTTTGAGATCGTCACCGACCATGCCAACCTCGAGTACTGGCGCACTGCACAAGACCTGAGTCGACGCCATGCAAGATGGGCCCTCTACCTTTCTCGGTTCCAGTTCACCCTCACCCACCGTCCTGGAAAGGCCAACACCCAGGCCGATCCGCTCTCCCGCCTCGACATTCATCAGGTCCACGACGCCGAAGACAACAGGCAGCAAATCGTCCTCAAGCCAGAACTTTTCGCCAAACTCGCTGCCACCAGCATGCTCGTCAACCCTCTCGAAGAACGCCTCAAGCAAGCCAGCAACTGCGAAGCCGAGGTCCTAGCCGGCCTTGCTGCCCTACGCAACTCCGGGCCTGCTCGACTCATCAACGGCCTACCAGAATGGGAAGAAGTCGACGGCTTAGTCTACCACAAAGACCGAGTCTACGTACCCAACGACGACGATCTTCGATGCGATGTTCTGCGCCAATGCCACGACGACCCAACCTCTGGCCATCCTGGAATCCATGCCACCCTTGAATGTGTCAAACGGCAGTATTGGTGGCCCAGCATGCGTGCTTTTGTCAAGAAGTACGTCGAAGGATGCGACACCTGTAGACGCAAGAAGCACATGCAGCACCCCCATGCCCTCACCCGTCCTCTCAATGTACCTGCCGGCCCCTGGGAGTCAGTTGGTGTCGATCTCATCACGCAACTCCCCAAGGCTCATGGTTACAACGCGATCATTGTCTTCACCGATCACTACAGCAAGCTCATCCATGCCCTCCCTTGTCACTCCAACATCACCACAGAAGACGTTGCTGACATCTACTACCGCGAGATTTTCCGGCTGCACGGTCTCCCTCTCCAGTTCATCAGCGATCGCGGACCTCAGTTTGCTTCCAAGGTCATGCGTGGACTGCTCAAACACCTCGGGATCAAGTCAAACCTCACCACGGCCTACCACCCTCAAGCCAATGGTCAGACTGAACACACCAACCAGGAAGTCGAGAAGTACCTCTGCATCTACACCAACCGTCATCAGGAAGACTGGGACAAACACGTCCCCATGGCTGAATTCGTTATCAACTCCCGTGTCCACTCTGCTCACAACTGCTCTCCCTTCGAATTTGTCCATGGCCTCCTTCCTCATTTCAACATTCCCATCAGCAGTCCCTCCCGCCTCTTACCCATTGACAACCGTCTCCAACACCTCAAAGATGCTTGAGAGGATGTTGATGCTGCCTTACGACTGGAAAAAGGACACCAGAAGGACACTTTTGAAGCAGGTAAACGTGCAGCAGATCACTTTAACATTGGTGATTACATCTGGCTCGACTCAAGCGACATCAAGGTCAGAATCCCTGCTTGTAAACTAGGTGATATGCAGCTCGGACCCTACAAGGTCCTTGAGCACATCGGTGAACTGGACTACAAACTGGACCTCCCTCGCAGTCTCTCCCACATCCATCCTGTCTTCCACATCGACAAGCTCTCTTGCTGGAAAGGAAACGACGTCAATGGCATCCTACCACCTCCTCCCGAACCTGTGGAACTCGAAGGTGAGGTTGAGTACGAGGTCAAGTCCATCCTCAACAGCCAAGTTGTCAACCAAGGGAGAAAGAAGGTACTTCAGTATTTCGTCAGTTGGGTTGGGTACAATGATTCGCATAACTCCTGGGAACCAGCCGAAAACCTCAAGCGTTCAAGAGCCAAGATCAATGAATTCCACCGCCTGCATCCAACTGCCCCGCGCAAGATCTAGGTCATCGAGGACAATGAATCTTAGAAGGGGGGTAATGTCGTGAACATGGTCAGCCCCTAGCCCCTATCTCGTGCCCCTATTTCTCTTTTCATCTTATCTTTTGATCTTCCTTTTATCTTATTGCTTTAACCCCTGTTTTCCCTTTGACTCCGTCTCGGCATGGACACTTTCACTATGGCACACTGCCTCGTTCTCCCTTTGCTACGTTTCATTCTTGTCTGCTACAGGTGCTGCCTTACACATGGCCCTTTGATACTTCTATTCATTTGCCTCCCTGACTCATCTCTATTGTATCATTCTTCTTTGCGCTGCCTCGCGTAGCCTCGCTCGGCCTCAGGCGGTTTCCATTCTTCTCCCTGTTCTTCTCTACGCTGCCTTACGCAGCTTCGCGCGGCCTCTGTTCTGTAGAGTATATAAGCTAGCTAGTACGCTCTGTATTTCCTCAGCTTGACCTCTTCGTCAATACACCACTTAACTCGCACTCCAACTGCTCTGCTCCCTGTCCCGCTCTCTGCTTGGTATCTGTGGCTATTCCCACTTATACTTAAAGTCAGCTGCTCCGCTCCTGTCCTCGTCATCGCCGATCGACTTCGAGTCTCGTCTGCTCACTCTTGTTCACCGTGTGGTGTTCGACTCAGTCCGCTTAGGTCTTCTGACACGTACTTCGCAACAACAACCTTTGCTGCAATGTCTTACGACAATGCCACGATGACCCCACCTCTGGCCATCCCGGAAATCACGCCACCCTCAAACGAGTCAAACGACAGTACTGGTGGCCCAGCATGCGCGCCTTCATCAAGAAATATGTTGAAGGATGCGATACCTGTGGACGCAAGAAGCACATGCAACATCCTCACACTCTCACTCACCCCGTCAATGTACCTGCCGGCCCCTGTGAATCAGTTGGCGTCAACCTCATCACCCAACTTCCCAAAGCTCATGGTTACAACACTATCATTGTCTTCACCGACGACTACAGCAAACTTATCCACACCCTCCCTTGTCACTCCAACATCACCATGGAAGATGTTGCTGACATCTATTACTGCGAGATTTTCTGTCTCCACGGTGTCGCAGAGAGCGGGGCTAGATGCAATCTAATCAACAGAGTCGTCAATCAGCAACAACAAAGGCAGAGGCAGCGATGACAGAGCAGAGAGGCAGAGCGGTGCGAGAGGCTCAACCAACAAGTAGTAGAACTACAAGTCGAGAGCAAAGGCAGAGGAAGGCTTAGAGCAGAGAGATGACGAGTAAGGTGTTGTATTGACGAAGAGGTCAAACTGAGGAAATATAATGAGAACGAGCAGTCTTATATACCCTATAGTAGATGCTGAATTGTACTAAGTCAAAAGGCCATGGTGAGTCATGCTGACAGAGATAAACAAGGAAGCTGTGCAAGGCAGCACGAAGGATAAGTAATTCTATTGGGCATAACAATAGGAATGAGTCAGGCTGAGTAAAGGAGTGACAAAGAAGGGTCGGGCTGCACAGAGACAATGCGCATAGCCAAAGGTGAACTAGTAATCAATGGTAGGAATGCGGAAAGGAACCATCAGGACAAGTGAACGGAGATGAAAGAAATAGGGGTAACAGAGATAAGATGGAAAATGGATCAAGATAAGATAAAAGGAAAAGATAGGGGAAAAAAGATAGGGGCTAACCAGTGTCCACGACACACGGCTTCCCTCTCCAGTTCATCAGTGACTGCAGACCCCAATTCGCTTCCAAGGTCATGCGTGGACTACTCAAACACCTCGGGATCAAGTCAAACCTCACCACTGCATACCACCCTCAAGCCAATGGTCAGACTGAATGCGCCAACCAAGAAGTCGAAAAGTACCTCTGCATCTACACCAACCGTCGCCAGGAAGACTGGGACAAACATATCCCTATGGCCGAATTTGTCATCAACTCCCAGGTCCACTCTGCCCACAATCACTCTCCTTTTGAAGTTGTTTATAGTTTCCTCCCTCACTTCAATATTCCCATTGGCAATCTCTCTGGTCTCCTGCCCATCAATGACTGTCTCCAACACCTCAAGGATGCCTGAGAGGATGTTGACACCGCCCTACAACTGGAAAAAGGACACCAGAAGGAAGCATTCGAAGCAGGTAAACGCGCAGCCAATCACTTCAACATTGGCAATTATGTCTGGCTCAATTCTAGCGACATCAAAGTCAGGATCCCAGCTCGCAAACTAGGCGACATGCAGCTTGGACCCTACAAGGTCCTTGAGCACATTGGTGAACTCAACTACAAACTCAATCTCACTCATAGCCTTTCCTGTCTCCATCCCGTCTTCCATGTCAACAAACTCTCTTGCTGGAAAGGGAACAACATCAACAGCATCCTACCACCTCCTCCCACACCTGTCGAGCTCGAAGGTGAGGTTGAGTACGAGGTTAAATCCATCCTCAACAGCCAAGTCGTCAACCAAGGACGAAAGCAGGTACTTCAATATTTCGTCAGCTGGGCTGGCTACAACGACTTGCATAATTCCTGGGAACCTGCCAACAACCTTAAACTTTCAAGAGCCAAGATCAACGAGTTCCACCACAAACACCCCAACACCCCACGCAAGGTCTAAGTCATCGAGGACGATGAAGCTTAGAAGGGGGGGTAATGTCGTGAACATGGTCAGCCCCTAGCCCCTATCTCACGCCCCTATTTTCGCTTGTGTCCCACCTTTTGACTTCCCATCACCCTTTCCGCATCAGCCCCTATCTTTTCATTTATCCGTCTCGGCATGGACACTTTCTATGGCACACTGCCTCATTTCTCCTTTCTCATTCTTCTGCACTACAGGCACTGCCTTACGCGCTGCCTTTGATATTTCTATTCATTCATTTACCTGACTCCTTTCCATTATATCACGCTTCTACGTGCTGCCTTAGGCAGCTTCTATCAGCCTTGGTCAGTGCTCACTGTTCTTCGCACTGCCCTACGCAGCATCACGCAAGCCTGCGCTATTCTTCACTATCGTTTCACTATTCTTTGCCATTCTTACCCCATCGTTTCACCATTCTTCATCACTCTTTGCCATACTTGCTTACTCATACTTCGGACTCATCGCGGCTACGCTCATGTCTTGTAGAGTATTTAAGCTAGGTAGTTCGCTCTGTATTTCCTCAGCTTGACCTCCTCGTCAATACATCGCTTAACTCACACTCCAACCACTCTGCTCTCTGCCTCGCTCTCTACTTGATATTTGTGGCTCTTCCCACTCATATCCAAGTCAGCTACTTCATGTCTACTCTTGTTGTTGCCAATCGACTTTGAGTCTCATCTGCTTGCCGTTCAGACACCTTGTTGGTGTCCTCCATCATCGCTTTGATATAGTGCCGCATACTTTGCGACAGATGCAGTCAGCTGGTCATCAAGCTACCATTGCCAATTCCGCAACTGAAGCTGAATACATCTCAGCATCGTCTGCAGGCTTTGAGATCAAATGGATGCATTCTCTTCTGGGAGAGCTTGGATTCAATGTTAAGAAGCCCTTGCCACTCATGGTGGACGGTCAATCAGCACCGCATGTCCTCAAGAATCCTGAAAATCACAGCAGGATGAAGCACATCGACATCAAGATTCATTGGATCAGGAAGGAAGTTCGCGACAGAACCATCGAAGTCTACTTCCTCCCTACTGCAGACATGGTTGCAGACATTCTCACCAAACCCCTTCCTTGGATTGCTGTTGAGCGTCACCGTTTATCTCTTGGTCTCTTTTAGAATCACAACGGTCTTTGCATTGAGGGGGTGTGTTAGAATACAATACTTACATTGTTGTTTCTACGGTTACGATCAGTACAAGGGACACTACTTTCAAAATGTTTACTTGTTGCATCGTTCACTTCTCTCTTTCTTATTGTTCACTCTCTTCTACTTACCCTGCACAGATACACTATTGTTCTTCCCTATATGGACATTCCTTTGTGTAGATATGTATATAGGTAGCTAGTGTGAGTGGGGTGTTCTCTATCGAACTATTCCCACTCACAGGTATGTCATGTATCCCTCTACTTATTTCTCTGCTAATATTTATCGAACTATTCCCGCTCACAGTGTGCGTTCTGTTGAGGGTTTAATATTACGCACAGCCCTTTGATACTTCTATTCATTCATCTCCCCGACTCATTTCTATTGTATCATTCTTCTTTGTGCTGCCTCGCTCGGCCTCAGGCGGTTTCCATTCTTCTCCCTGTTCTTCTCTACGCTGCCTTACGCAGCTTCGCGCGGCCTCTGTTCTGTAGAGTATATAAGCTAGCTAGTACGCTCTGTATTTCCTCAGCTTGACCTCTTCGTCAATACACCACTTAACTCGCACTCCAACTGCTCTGCTCCCTGTCCCGCTCTCTGCTTGGTATCTGTGGCTATTCCCACTTATACTTAAAGTCAGCTGCTCCGCTCCTGTCCTCGTCATCGCCGATCGACTTCGAGTCTCGTCTGCTCACTCTTGTTCACCGTGTGGTGTTCGACTCAGTCCGCTTAGGTCTTCTGACACGTACTTCACGACATTAGGTCAAGCTCTTCTACTGCACCGGCGGTTTCGTTACCCGCCCTTGCAGGCCTGTAACTGATATCACCATTGAGTGCCAAACCTTTGGGCACTTCACCGCTGTTGACCGAACCGTTACTCCGTCCACTCGCGACAGTCACTACAACCCCGAAACCAGAAGTTTTACACCCTGCACTACCAACCCCTGTCCTAACCGCTACAACCCTACTCTACCCCAAGAACATTGGGACTGCCTAGTTGCACTCAACCCAGACGTAGAGCTCGAAGATCCCAACCTCAATAACGCATATCCATCTGTACCCCCTTTACCCCCGCTTCCTGCCCCACTCTCTGATGCTTCCCTGCCTTTTGCTTCTTACGTACCATCCCCAGTTCCTTCTTCATCCTCTTCATCTTCGAGCTCTGAACAAGAGCATCATTCCTCCCGAGTTTCCCCTTCACTTTTCAATCTTCCTTTTTTACCTCCGTCTATCACACCTACCGTTCCGCCAAGTCCCCTTTTTACTACTGCTTCTGTACCTATGCTCCCGTCTGATTCCACGGCCTTTGTAAATACTGTTTCAACTTTTAACTTTCCTACTGCTTCCTCTTCTTCCATCCCTGCTTACATTCCATCGCCACTTTCAATTTCGGTTCAAACCCTTCCTGCCCATTCCCCATCTCCTGCCACCATGTCCGACCCCATGCACCAAGATCCACCCCAAGGCCAAGCACAACCTGCCACTGCCGACGATATCATTAACCAGCTCGTTGCTGGTCAGCATGCACTGTCAGAAACCCTCAACACGCTCATGGCCCAACTTGCCAAACAACCAGTTGCCCAGATCCACGCCAAAGTGGCGGCTCCAAGCAAAAACCCAATGAAGGACCCTGAACCCTTCAAAGGTGATGCAAAAGAGATTCACCGCTTCCTCGCCTACTTCACCATGTGGGCCAGCCTTCAAGGTGAACGCCTCATGAAGGAAGGTGCCCGATATGACCCAGGCTGGATTGCGTCGGCCCTCTTGTACTTCAGAGGGGATACATCTCAATGGGTACAGTCATACCTGCAGCTGATCTACAACCATGAGATGAAGGCTGACAAGGCAAGCAATCCCATGCCTTTTGGAGGCACATGGGACGGGTTTGTCAAAGCAGTGGAAACTTGCTTTCGACCGGGAGACGACCAGGAGATGGCACAGCAGGAGCTGGATGCCCTCAAGCAAGGTTGAGGAACTGCTGCATCCTACGCAGCTAGTTTCATGGAGGTATATCCTCGCACGGGACTCTCAGAGGTCGATGCCATGCATTGCTTCAAGAAAGGCCTTGCCTTCCAGGACAAGACATGGCTTTCCTATTCGTCGCTGGTCAAGAAGCCTGCAACACTGCCCGAGATGTGCAACCAGGTCATCAACAATGAGTTTGAGTTGAAAGACACCGCTCCCCAACGCTCCTCCACCTCTACTCGCGACCGTGACCCTTGGGCCATGGACATCGATGCCACCCATACCAGCAACGGACGTACCTGGGAAGACTTCACAGCAGCCATGCGAGGTCGCTGCTACGGTTGCAGATCCAAGACTCATGTCAAGAAGGATTGCAACCACGCAAACACCCGTTGCCCATACTGTCAGCGCACCAGTCACATTGAGAATGTCTGTCAGGACAAATTTTTGGGTTACTCTAAGAATCGTGGGCTCAACCAGTGCCGTATTCGTGCCACCACCACCAATGATACCTTTGACGTCTGTGCTTCCTTTAATCCTGTCCAGAACCCACCCGCCTCCATCGCCGCTACTCCTACTCATCCTGCTGCCCCAGCCATCCCAACCGTCTCAGCCGGCGCTCATGCAGAAATGCAGCACATGCAAGCTCTTCAGTCACCCAAGGATACCATCCTCGAAGGATGGTTAATTTTGAATTGCCCGGGACCCTCGGCCAAGTATCCGTTGGAACAATCCTGGGTTTCCTTTTGTTCTCCTTCTCCTTCCCCTGCCCAGAGATGGCCCAGAGGTCACCTGGTCACACACCGTTGAGTCATGGAAACATGAAAGGAGAATGACCCATCAGACCCATCAGTCTCCTTTGATTGAAGGGTGTCTGGGGTCTTTGCTCAAAAATTTCATTTCAAATGCTGGCCTATAGGCCGTTGCACATAAGAGCTGTGTACTGGGGCACTTCAGTCACCCAAGTATACCATCCTCAGAGGATGGTTGATTTTGAATTTCCAGGGTCATCAGCTGAGTATCTGGTGGAACAATCCTGGGTTTCCTTTCCTTCTCCTGCTCCTTTCCATTGACCATGTTTTCTCTGGTCACTGACCTGTTGATCAAGGATTGTTCCTTTATGGTTTCCTTTTCTCTGGACACTGGGACAGGAACAGGAGAGGAGAAAAGGAACACTCCTTGGTGTCTGGGGTCCTTGATGGGATCAAGTTTCCTTAGTATCCAGGAGAAAGGAACACTGCTGACTAAGTTCCCAATAAGGAAGTTTCATATGAGTCACATTTGATATTATGTCATGTATAAAAATAGACTGATCTAGTCTAAATTATGATATTACCCAATGCAAATCAGGTACCATCAATGCCATCATTGATTGACACATTAATGTAGATCAGGTACACTATCTATTAATAGAATAAGGCACTGATTAGTGATGTGATTGTAGTTCAGTGATTAGTGATGGGAATGATTGGCGCTTAATCAGTGATCCAATCAATCACCAATCAAGATAAGATACGTGAAAAGTATTCAGCTGATATCTTGTGCATATATGCTCCGATTGAGATAATCTAACCAGTTCTGGAAAGCTCTCAATGAGCTCGTTCCAGCCACCACTCTTGATTAGGTAATATATCAGTCTATACTACCTTATTTGCTGATTCCCATGTTTGTGTCACCGATATGCAATACAGCCCGATCAGCTGTAGGAGCTTAACATATTGGGGTTTTAACACTTCCAATGTACCTTTGAACACTTTCACACATACTATGCATAGCCCCTTGGCCAGCTGCATCCAAGCACACCTTGTGATCACAGGTACCAAATACGGGAAATTGGTCTACATTGTTGCTTGAATGTATGGCTTGTTTGGCATTACCTGGGGCTGCAACCTATATCAAATTGAAGGGAAAAATGAACAGTTTCCAAAACATCTTGAACCTCACCAAACGGATCACAACTCACTCAGATACTGACCAGGTACCACCAAGTGACAACATATGTATATACATTCCCCAGTTACATGTTGTACTAAGTGTGTCTATTCTGCTGTCCATTCAGTATCTGAGTGAGTTGTGATCCGTTTGGTGAGGTTCAAGATGTTTTGGAAACTGTTCATTTTTCCCTTCAATTTGATATAGGTTGCAGCCCCAGGTAATGCCAAACAAGCCATACATTCAAGCAACAATGTAGACCAATTTCCCGTATTTGGTACCTGTGATCACAAGGTGTGCTTGGATGCAGCTGGCCAAGGGGCTATGCATAGTATGTGTGAAAGTGTTCAAAGGTACATTGGAAGTGTTAAAACCCCAATATGTTAAGCTCCTACAGCTGATCGGGCTGTATTGCATATCGGTGACACAAACATGGGAATCAGCAAATAAGGTAGTATAGACTGATATATTACCTAATCAAGAGTGGTGGCTGGAACGAGCTCATTGAGAGCTTTCCAGAACTGGTTAGATTATCTCAATCGGAGCATATATGCACAAGATATCAGCTGAATACTTTTCACGTATCTTATCTTGATTGGTGATTGATTGGATCACTGATTAAGCGCCAATCATTCCCATCACTAATCACTGAACTACAATCACATCACTAATCAGTGCCTTATTCTATTAATAGATAGTGTACCTGATCTACATTAATGTGTCAATCAATGATGGCATTGATGGTACCTGATTTGCATTGGGTAATATCATAATTTAGACTAGATCAGTCTATTTTTATACATGACATAATATCAAATGTGACTCATATGAAACTTCCTTATTGGGAACTTAGTCAGCAGTGTTCCTTTCTCCTGGATACTAAGGAAACTTGATCCCATCAAGGACCCCAGACACCAAGGAGTGTTCCTTTTCTCCTCTCCTGTTCCTGTCCCAGTGTCCAGAGAAAAGGAAACCATAAAGGAACAATCCTTGATCAACAGGTCAGTGACCAGAGAAAACATGGTCAATGGAAAGGAGCAGGAGAAGGAAAGGAAACCCAGGATTGTTCCACCAGATACTCAGCTGATGACCCTGGAAATTCAAAATCAACCATCCTCTGAGGATGGTATACTTGGGTGACTGAAGTGCCCCAGTACACAGCTCTTATGTGCAACGGCCTATAGGCCAGCATTTGAAATGAAATTTTTGAGCAAAGACCCCAGACACCCTTCAATCAAAGGAGACTGATGGGTCTGATGGGTCATTCTCCTTTCATGTTTCCATGACTCAACGGTGTGTGACCAGGTAACCTCTGGGCCATCTCTGGGCAGGGGAAGGAGAAGGAGAACAAAAGGAAACCCAGGATTGTTCCAACGGATACTTGGCCGAGGGTCCCGGGCAATTCAAAATTAACCATCCTTCGAGGATGGTATCCTTGGGTGACTGAAGTGTCTGTCACAGACTTCCTTCCTGATCCAATGAATCTTGATGTCAATGTGCTTCATCCTGCTGTGATTTTCAGGATTCTTGAGGACACGCAGTGCTGATTGACTGTCCACCATGAGTGGTGAGGGCTTCTTGACGTTGAATCTGAGCTCTCCCAAAAGCGAATGCATCCATTTGATCTCAAAGCCTGCAGACGATGCTGAGATGTATTCAGCCTCAGTCGAGGAGTTGGCGATTGTAGCTTGCTTCTTGGATGACCAGCTGACTGCATCAGTGCCCATCTTCATCACAAATCCACTAGTAGACTTGCGTGTGTTGAGGCATCCACCATGGTCTGCATCACTATAGGTGCGGAAGAGTTCATCTGATGGAGTGCCTTCGTTCCGAGTGAATGTGAGCTTGAGGTCCTTGGTTCCCTGGAGGTAACGGAAGAGGTGCTTGACAGCTTTCCAATGTGCAGGCCCAGGGTTGGAGTTGAACTGTGCCAATTTTGCGACTGAGTAGGCGATGTCTGGGCGAGTACCAATGGCCAGATACATCAGGGCTCCAACTGCATTCAAGTAGGGGATTTTGCTCATCTCCTCCTTCTCGTCTTCAGTTGTGGGCAACATGCTTTTCTTCAGTGCGAGCCCTGGTTCCATAGGGGTGCTTACAGGTTTGCAGTCAGAAAGTCGGAAACGAGCAAGCATGTCGTTGATGTACTGGGTTTGGGATAGATGCAGAGTTTTGTTTGCCTGGTCGTACTCCACCTTGATTCCTAGAAGGTATGCAGTAGGTCCTAAATCCTTCAGCTTGAAGACCTTTGACAGTGCTTCCTTGACCCATTTAATCTTGGACTTGTCTTTGGATGTGATAGTGATGTCATCGACAAAAACTGGGAGTGTGACACGAACACCGTCCTTCACCCAGTGGTAGATGCTGGGATCAGAGAAAAGCTGCTCAAAGCCAATGTTCTCGAGTTCCTTTGCCAACTTCTGGTACCACAGTCGGCCACTCTGTTTGAGTCCATAGAGACCCTTCTTGAGCTTGCATACCCACTGGGCACCGTCGGTGTTACGGACTTCAAATCCCTCTGGTTGCCTCATATAGACCTCGTATTCATCCTCAATGGTGCCTTGTATTGTTCAACTCTTCCATCTGCATTGTGTTTGATGAGGAATACCCAATGAGAGCCAATTGCCTTTCGATCCTTGGGGAGTTGGACGAGTTCCCAAGTACCATTCTCAATCAGGGCGTCAATCTCTGTCTGAGCAGCTGCCAACCATTTGTCCTTATCATCCCGAGCCATGGCCTCCTTCCAGTTCCGTGGTGCATCATTTGGGCGTGTAGCTGCACCGAATGCATTTTCACAAGCAGCTTCCATTGCAATCTCCCATCCAGCTGACATTGGGATGAAGTCGTCTGAGATGCCATAGACATTGAAGACAGATTCCATGACTCGACTAGCTTTAAAGGCAGTAGCCAAGTCAGCTTCTTCATCATCGTCATCATCATCGTCTGAGAGTGAAGCAGCGTTGATTGGAGTGGGTTGACTAGGAGGTGGTGGAGGATTTGGATTCGTGAGTGTGGGGCGGAGTTGGAGATTCATGACTCCCATGCCGCCAGTTTGGGTAGCAAGTGGCAGACCGAAGAAATCGTGATTTTGGGCACCCCCTTGGGCTGGTACTGGATTTGAAGTGCTGGGTCCTGCCACATCCATTGTGGGTTCAAGTTCCTCATCCTGTTGTGCTTCAGCCTGTCTGCGAGCAACTGGTTGGGTTCCCCTTCGTCCTTTTCCAGCAATTTTAGTGTAGTCCAAAACACCCCCTGAACATGTTGGTCATCCTCCTTGGGCTACAAGGTAGGGTTCATTGGGCTTGGCAGCTGGTGCTGCTAGACGTGGCTTTGGGCGGAGTGTTTGAGGAGAAGTGATATGTGCTGGTGCAGGAGCAGGAGCAGGTAGACGCAGAAATTCACCTTCCGGTGGGCTCCATCCAAACTCTTTCAGTGTAGGGTCAGGAGAGTTGTGCTCTGCTATTGATGTGGGAGATGGATCACTCTGAGGCCTCGACCATGCACGCTTGTGCTCGTCAGCCAGATCCTTTGTCGCTGGACCTCCGGGAGGTGCACGAATAGGAGTTCTGGGGGCAGCAGGGGCGTTGGGAGGATTCCCTGGGAGATCATCATCATCGTCGGAGTCTGACTTGTCATTGTCAAAATGAGGTGCGTTGGGTGCTGGGCCAACAGGTGGTTGTGGAATGGTGTCAACGCTAGGTGTGGAGAGAGTCTCAGACTCGTCGTCCTCATGTGACCAAATTTGGTTGAGAGACCAGGGAAAGAAGTCTCGTCAAAGATCACGTCTCGAGAGATGTGGGTTTTCTTGGTGGCTGTATCATAGCACAGCCAGCCTTTGAATCCTTGCGCCAATCCAAGGAAGATGCAAGGGATGGAATAGGAGTCAAGGTTTTTGCGGTCGGACTTTGGTACATTGACCCATGTGCGACATCCATAGACTCTGAACATGGACAAGTCTGGCTTGCGTTTGTGATACACTTCATATGAGGTGGTTTCCGACAGTGCAGACGTAGGGGTGACATTCAGGATTTTGGTGTAGTAGAGGACAGCAGTGGACCAGAAGGTGGCGGGTAATCCAGCATGGTTGAGCATTGCTATCACCCCCTCAGCCAGGGTGCGATTTAGACGTTCGGAGACACCATTTTGCTGTGGTGTACCACGGACTGTATGTTGTCGAGAGATTCCTCGTGCCTCACACCATTGATCAAACTCGTTTGAGATGTACTCTCCTCCCTTATCGTCCCAAAGCTCTTTCACTTTTACTCCCAAGTAGTTCTCCACTGCAGCAACGTAGGTCTTGAACTTGTCAAATGCCTCACTCTTGTTTTTGAGCAAGTAGGTGCGCTTGTAGCAGCAGTGGTCATCGCTGAATGTGATCCAGTACCTGTACCCTCTCGACGTGCGTGGGAGTGGACCATGCAAGTCACTGTGGATCCGACCAAGTACCTCTGTACACCGATGTTCAGAGACTTTTGGGAAAGGTCGTCAGTGTTGCTTCACACATGTCCTTGACCTCTGTCCCTTTGTTGACAAACACCCCCTCTGCCAAATCCTTCTTGAGCAGCGTATTGAGCCAATTGATTCCAATGTGTCCAAGATGATCATGTAAAATGCCCTTGTCGACTGCAGCTGAATAGGCTACTTCATCATTCTCCAATGTGCTTCCATCCAATAGGCCGGTCGTCCCATGGATAGTAGCAGTGAAGAGAGAGTTGCCGTCTTTCGAAAATTCCAGTGAGTCGTTCTCAATGACAACACGCATCTTGCGCTTCTTCACAGCAGTAAGGATGGAGAATAAATTATTTTTCAGACGAGGGACATATAGTACATCGGAAAAGACAACGAGCTCGTGGTTCCCAGATGGTTTGAACACAACTGAAGAACACTACTGCGACTAGCAAGTAGAGTCTTACCGAGTAGCTTGTAGGCTATAGGCAGTGACTTAGTTCGTAGGTTAAAACGATAGAGATTAGTGTAGCTACGAGAGTCCTTATATACATATTGAGCGTACTAATAATAGAGCTGTGTAAGGACTGAGTAAGCAGTCACATGTGTGACTAGTAATCATACGAGTCAGTATGAGTCGTGAAGACGAAAGAGTGACGAATGCTGTAAATAATGCATAGCCTCATAAGAATGTATCTGGAGTAGTCTAGATGAAGGTCACGAGTCGAATCTAATCTACATCAGATAAGATAAGATAAGATAAGATAAGATAAGATAAGATCGACACTCCCCCTCAATGAGTGCATCTCCTATCGAGTGTACCCATTGGATTAAGACGAGTAGAACTCAAGTCCTAGTAATCCTCTGAAGTGTTCAAACTTCACACGTCCCAACGGTTTGGTAAAGATGTCGGCGATATTGTCATTGGTATCGACTCGCACGACCTCGATGTCTCCATTCTCGATGAGTTCACGGATGTAGTGAAACTTGACATCAATATGTTTCATGCGACGTTCCTGAATAGGATTGTTGCTGATGAAGATAGCACCGTTGTTGTTGGAACATATAGGGATTGGTACAATGATCGGCATGCCAAGCTCTTTGAACATGTGCTTAAACCACATCACCTGTCGACTACAGTCAGACACAGCCATGTATTCGGCTTCGGTGGAGGAATTAGCGACAGTCTTTTGAGCATGTGAGATCCAGCTAATGCTAGCGTTTGCCAACATCACCATGTTTCCAGTCGTGGATCGGCGTGCAACCAAGTCCGCAGCGTGATCAGAGTCCGAGTAGGCGATCAATCCATTTTGGGATGCACCATCAAGAACCAGAGCATAGTCCATAGTTCCTCGGAGATATCTGCTCATGTACTTTGCCTTGCTGATGTGTTCCTCGGAAGGATTAGCTGCAAATTGAGACAGCTTGACCACTTCAGTCACCCTTGGACGGACCCTACTTAAGGCATTGAATTCTGGTTTATCCAAGGGCCATGTAGGGTCTGTCCATATGGACATTCCATGCCTTTCCATCTGTCCACTGTCCACCATCTGTCCATGGACATACCCAACCATCTGTCTGTCCAATTTCCAGAGTGTCCAAGAGTGTCCAAATAGACATTCCATCTAGGACCCCTGGCACTTGTCATCAATGATTTGATCAATATTGGAAGTATCTGGATGGTCTGTCCAAGGGTCTAAATCCAGTTGAAAACATAAGTGTGTCTAAAACTAGAATGTACTATAATTAGACATTTCCTAATTAGGCAATTCTGAAATGAGCATTGTAGCACTGATTGTGCACCATTGATGCCATCAAATTACGCAATTATGGTACTAATGATGGCACTGATCTCTGCTAATGAGTGACATCATCAGGCACTAATTAATGACATCATTCAGGTACACTAATTAATGGTGTCATTAGGTACTAATTAGTGATGTGATTAAGGTAGGCTGATTAATGATGTCACCAGGCACTAATGAGTAACATAATGTAATTATACTAATTAGTGCGCTTAATTAGTGATGTCACTAATTAAGGACTAATTAAGATAAGACTGGCCGAAACATGATCAGCCCATATCTTACCCAATTCTTAACCGATTGAGATGATCTAACCAGTTTTGGAAAGCTCCCGTTAATCTCCTTCTATTCGTGTATCTTGATGAGGTAATATCATTAGGTATACAATGTTATTCCTGACTCAAGCAATTCCAGTACTAATATCAAATGCAGCCAGATGAGCAGTAATAGAAGGAGATATAGTGATTCAAAGACTTCAAAACTCCTTTTGAGCACACTTTATCTCAGTCTACATAGTACTATAGCCAGGAATGCATAAGCATTCCACCTCATTAGAGATACTAAAACATGTTGGTTATACTAAGATATGCATTGAATTGACAGTCTTATTTGGTTTTACCTGGGTCCGTGAGGTATATCAAATGAAAGAGAAAAATGGGCCCTTTCCAAAACATCTTGAATCTCACCAAACGGTCAGGAACTCGCTCAGATATTGGCCAAGACGTCGAAGATGCATGAGTTGTGTCAAGTGTAACATGCACTTTTCCTATTACCATGGTCAAGTAACACTGTTCAGCTAATATCTGAGCGAGTTCCTGACCGTTTGGTGAGATTCAAGATGTTTTGGAAAGGGCCCATTTTTCTCTTTCATTTGATATACCTCACGGACCCAGGTAAAACCAAATAAGACTGTCAATTCAATGCATATCTTAGTATAACCAACATGTTTTAGTATCTCTAATGAGGTGGAATGCTTATGCATTCCTGGCTATAGTACTATGTAGACTGAGATAAAGTGTGCTCAAAAGGAGTTTTGAAGTCTTTGAATCACTATATCTCCTTCTATTACTGCTCATCTGGCTGCATTTGATATTAGTACTGGAATTGCTTGAGTCAGGAATAACATTGTATACCTAATGATATTACCTCATCAAGATACACGAATAGAAGGAGATTAACGGGAGCTTTCCAAAACTGGTTAGATCATCTCAATCGGTTAAGAATTGGGTAAGATATGGGCTGATCATGTTTCGGCCAGTCTTATCTTAATTAGTCCTTAATTAGTGACATCACTAATTAAGCGCACTAATTAGTATAATTACATTATGTTACTCATTAGTGCCTGGTGACATCATTAATCAGCCTACCTTAATCACATCACTAATTAGTACCTAATGACACCATTAATTAGTGTACCTGAATGATGTCATTAATTAGTGCCTGATGATGTCACTCATTAGCAGAGATCAGTGCCATCATTAGTACCATAATTGCGTAATTTGATGGCATCAATGGTGCACAATCAGTGCTACAATGCTCATTTCAGAATTGCCTAATTAGGAAATGTCTAATTATAGTACATTCTAGTTTTAGACACACTTATGTTTTCAACTGGATTTAGACCCTTGGACAGACCATCCAGATACTTCCAATATTGATCAAATCATTGATGACAAGTGCCAGGGGTCCTAGATGGAATGTCTATTTGGACACTCTTGGACACTCTGGAAATTGGACAGATAGATGGTTGGGTATGTCCATGGACAGATGGAAAGGCATGGAATGTCCATATGGACAGACCCTACATGGCCCTTGGACAAACCAGAATTCAATGCCTTAAGTAGGGTCTGTCCAAGGGTGACTGACGTGGCTTGACAACAGCGTAGGCGATATCTGGGCGAGTACCCAGCATCAAGTATAGCAGAGATCCAATGATCGACTGGAAGTAGTGGCGTCGTTTCGTATCGACAGGTCCAGTATGTTCGAGATGCCTATAACCCTCAACCATAGGTGTAGGTGCCGGTCGTCAATCCTTCATATCAAAACGTTCCAGGACTGTGCCAAGATAGGCAGATTGGTCCAGACGGATATTTTGTCCGTCACGTCTGATCCTCATTCGTAAGAACTCGGTTGGATTTTCGAAGTCTTGACGTTCCCACTTAAGCTTGAATGCCTCTTTCTTGGCATTAACAAGTCTCTTGTTAGGACCTGCGAAGATGAGATCATCGACATAGGCAATCATGATGACAAAGCCACCATGTCCATCCTGTAGGATGAAGATCCCGGTATCGGTCGATAGTCGTTTGAAGCCAAGAATCTTCATCGACTTTGCAAGTTCCATGTACCATGCACGGGATGCTTGCTTCAGACCATAGATAGCACGAAGGAGCCGGTACACCTTGTGCTCTTTGCCCTTCATGACAAAGCCTTCAGGTTGATGCATATAGATTTCCTCATCTAGTTTCCCATAGAGGAATGCGGTCTTGACATCGACCCCGGTGATGTGCCAATCCTTGAGAGCCATGAGAGCTAACATGGTTCGGACTGATTCAAAACGAACCACCAGTGAGAAAATCTCGTTGTAATCAATGCCTTCGATTTCTTGGAAACCCTTGGCAACAAGTCGGGCGCGTTTACGACCATCAGATTTGATGTCGAATACCCAGCGATTGGTGATCGCTTTGCGACCTTTGGGAAGATCGACCATTTTGAATACATGGCGTTCAGAGAGTGCCTTTAACTCATCTTTGCAAGCATCAATCCATCCTTTCTTCTCCTGCGGTGGCATCCGCAAGATGTCTTTAAACGTCCACTCGCATGGAGCGCTATCGACAGAAGGAACTGGAGGCAAAACTGCTTTTGAAAGCAGGAAATGCATAAAATTTACTCCCCCTTCACGCGCTAAGCGTTCTAAGTCCTCAGGTATGTCAAAAGTTGAATCAGAGTCACTTTCAGACACTGGAGTAGCAGGTATTGGCGCGGGAACACCTTTTTCTCTGCTTTCAGCACCTTGATTAGATCCAGATGGCCGTCTGTCATCTTTATCAAGTGCTTGTCTCCGATCCGTCTGATGCTTTTCTGTCAGAGTTTTATTTCCGTAGACATCACCAGGCTGAGGCTTGGTTTGGGTCCGATCCCGCACAGATCTCCTAGGTGCATCACCTGGAGCGTTTCCCGGCGCAGGGTTCGGCGGGTGCTGGTCGGCTGGTTGTTCACCAGCGTTCCGATCATCGGCACGATCAGGACCGCTACCTCTTTTAGGGGTATGGGAGTTTTGGGATGGACGAGGAAGGAAATCGTCGTCGTCATCATCATCTCTGTCGCGAAGTACGCGTCAGAAGACCTAAGCGGACTGAGTCGAACACCACATGGTGAACGAGAGTGAGCAGACGAGACTCGAAGTCGATCGGCGACGACGAGGACAGGAGCAGAGCAGCTGACTTAAGTATAAGTGGGAATAGCCACAAATACCAAGCAGAAGGCAGGACAGGGAGCAGAGCAGTTGGAGTGCGAGTTAAGCAGTGTATTGACGAAGAGGTCAAGCTGAGGAAATACAGAGCGTACTAGCTAGCTTATATACTCTACAGAACATGTGCGTAGCCGTGATGAGTCCGAGACACGAATAAGCGAGAATGACAAAGAGTGACCCGAGGCCGCACGAAGCTGCGTAAGGCAGCGTGGAGAGGAACAAGGAGAAGGATGGAAACCGCCCGAGGCCGAGCGAGGCTACGCGAGGCAGCGCGAAGAAGAATGATACAATAGAAATGAGTTGGGGAGACGAATGAATAGAAGTATCAAAGGGCTGTGCGTAAGGCAGCGCTTGTAGCAGAGAAGGATAAAATGTAACAAAGGGATAACGAGGCAGCATGCCATAGTGAAAGTGTCCATGCCGAGACGGAGTCAAAGGGAAAATAGGGGTTAAAGCGATAAGATGAATGAAAGATCAAAAGATAAGATGAAACGAAAATAGGGGTGCGAGATAGGGGCTAGGGGCTGACCGTGTTCACGACATTACCCCCCTTCTAAGATTCATCGTCCTCGATGACCTAGATCTTGCGCGGGGCAGTTGGATGTAGGCGGTGGAATTCATTGATTTTGGCTCTTGAACGCTTGAGGTTTTCGGCTGGCTCCCAGGAGTTGTGCGAATCATTGTACCCAACCCAACTGACGAAATATTGAAGTACCTTCTTTCTCCCTTGGTTGACAACTTGGCTGTTGAGGATGGACTTGACCTCGTACTCAACCTCACCTTCGAGTTCGACAGGTTCGGGAGGAGGTGGTAGGATGCCGTTGACATCGTTTCCTTTCCAGCGAGAGAGCTTGTCGACGTGGAAGACAGGATGGATGCGGGAGAGACTGCGAGGGAGGTCCAGTTTGTAGTCCAGTTCACCGATGCGCTCAAGGACCTTGTAGGGTCCGAGCTGCATATCACCTAGTTTACGAGCAGGGATTCTGACTTTGATGTCGCTGGAGTCAAGCCAGACGTAATCACCAACATTGAAGTGATCTGCTGCCCGTTTACCTGCTTCAAAAGTGTCCTTCTGGTGTCCTTTTTCCAGTCGTAAGGCAGCATCAACATCCTCTCAAGCATCTTTGAGGTGTTGGAGACGGTCATCAATGGGTAAGAGGCCGGAGGGACTGCCGATGGGAATGTTGAAATGAGGAAGGAAGCTGTAGACGACTTCGAAGGGAGAGCGGTTGTGAGCAGAGTGGACACGGGAGTTGATAACAAATTCAGCCATGGGGACGTGTTTGTCCCAGTCTTCCTGACGACGGTTGGTGTAGATGCGGAGGTAGTTCTTGACTTCTTGGTTGGCGCGTTCAGTCTGACCGTTGGCTTGAGGGTGGTAGGCCGTGGTGAGGTTTGACTTGATCCCGAGGTGTTTGAGCAGTCCACGCATGACCTTGGAAGCAAACTGAGGTCCGCGATCGCTGATGAACTGGAGAGGGAGGCCGTGCAGCCGGAAGATTTCGCGGTAATAGATGTTGGCAACATCTTCTGTGGTGATGTTGGAGTGACAAGGGAGGGCGTGGATGAGCTTGCTGTAGTGGTCGGTGAAGACAATGATCGCGTCGTAACCGTGAGCTTTGGGGAGTTGGGTGATAAGATCGACACCAACCGACTCCCAGGGGCCGGCAGGTACATTGAGAGGACGGGTGAGGGCATGGGGGTGTTGCGTGTGCTTCTTACGTCCACAGGTGTCCTTGACAAAAGCACGCATGCTGGGCCACCAGTACTGCCGTTCGACACATTCAAGGGTGGCGTGTATTCCAGGATGGCCAGAGGTTGGGTCGTCGTGGCATTGGCGCAGAACATCGCATCGAAGATCGTCGTCGTTGGGTACGTAGACTCGGTCTTTGTGGTAGACTAAGCCGTCGACTTCTTCCCATTCTGGTAGGGCCGTTGATGAGTCAAGCAGGCCCGGAGTTGCGTAGGGCAGCAAGGCCGGCTAGGATCTCGGCTTCGCAGTTGCTGGCTTGCTTGAGGCGTTCTTCGAGAGGGTTGACGAGCATGCTGGTGGCAGCGAGTTTGGCGAAAAGTTCTGGCTTGAGGACGATTTGCTGCCTGTTGTCTTCGGCGTCGTGGACCTGATGAATGTCGAGGCGGGAGAGCGGATCGGCCTGGGTGTTGGCCTTTCCAGGACGGTGGGTGAGGGTGAACTGGAACCGAGAAAGGTAGAGGGCCCATCTTGCATGGCGTCGACTCAGGTCTTGTGCAGTGCGCCAGTACTCGAGGTTGGCATGGTCGGTGACGATCTCAAAAGGCTCAGGAAGACCTTCCAGGAAGTGCCGCCAGTCCTTGAGGGCGTCAATGATGGCAAGCATTTCACGGTCATAGATCTCGTAATTGCGTTCGGCTGGTTGCATGGAAGAGGAGCGGAATGCGATGGGGTGCCAGAGACCGTCGTCATGCTTCTGAAGTAAGGCACCTCCTGTGGCAAAGCCAGAGGCGTCGACTTCGATGCGGGTAGGCAGACTAGGATCCCAGAGCGAGAGAACCGGAGCGGAAATGAAATGATCGCGGAGGGTATCAAACGCGTTTTGATGTGGCGTACCCCACTGCCAGGGCACATTCTTCTTGGTGAGATCGTTGAGTGGGCGGGCGATGGTGGAAAAATCCTTGATGAAACGGCGGTAGAAGTTGGCGAATCCTAGGAAGCCTCGAACAGCACGGAGGTTGCGAGGAATAGGCCAGTTGCGAACGGCTTCAACCTTAGCTGGGTCCATCGAAACTTCTCCCTCCTTGATGGCTAGACCCAAGTATTCGATCTCCTGGCGTTCGAATTCGCACTTTTCAGGGCGAAGGAACAGGTCATGAGCTTTGAGTCGTCGAAGTACCTCGTGAGTGATCTTGCGATGCTCTTCGAGGGTCAAGGTGAAGATGAGGATGTCGTCGAGGTAAACCGCGACTTTACCAGCAGCGATGAGGTCTGAGAAGATGGAATTCATGAGGGCTTGGAATGTGGCAGGCGAGTTGGTGAGACCGAAGAACATGACAAGGGGTTCAAAGAGACCTTGGTTGGTTGCAAAGGCAGCCTTCCATTCGTCCCCCTCTTTGATGCGGATGTTGTTGTAGCCCCAGCGTACGTCGAATTTGGAGAAGTATTTGGCGCCTTTGAGTTGGCCAATGATATCGGAGACAAGTGGAAGCAGGTAACGATTCTTGATGGTAAATTCATTGAGCTTGCGGTAGTCCTGAACAAAACGAAGTTTGCCGTCCTTTTTCTTGACAAAGAAGACGGGCGAGGCGAGGGGTGATTTCGACGGTCGGATGTAGCCTTTCTCAAGGTTTTCATCCAGGAAGCGATTGAGCTCTTCTTGTTCGTTCTGCGACATGGGGTAGACCTTGGTGCGAACATTGGCTGGGGCACCAGGCGTGAAGTCGATGGCATGGTCCCAAGGCTTGTGTTCTGGTAGACGGTGGGATTCAGACTCGGAAAAGACGGAGGCGTGCTGTCGATACTCGGGTGGTACCAACTCCTCGAACGTCTTCTGTGGCTTCTCCTTCTGACTTTGTTCGGCAATCTGCTGGGAATACGTGAAGCCAGCAGCACACCAAATTTGGTCGCCAGTGTCCTCAAGCAGTCCCTTGCGTACCAACTCACGACGAGCCTTCCGATTGGCGCGAATGCAACAGAGAGGGGGCCTATAGTCCTCTGGTTCAGGTTCAACCGGGGGAGATGGCTCATCGGGGGTGTCTGGGGGTGAAGATGAGGAGGTAGATGCTGATTGGGGAGTGGTGGGGGCCGGAGTGGGAGTGGGAGGTGAGTCGTCGTCAACGCCAATTTCTTCTACCAGTGCATCTCCTGCGGGAGCACCTCGAGAAGTGGGGTAGGCGTCTTCGTCTGGGATTTCCTCAATGAAAGCCGAGGAAATCTTGGTGCGAGGGATGGTGAGTGTTCCTTTGCGCCAGTCAATCGTGGGGTTGAGCTTGCGCAGCCAAGGGAGACCAAGAATGATGTCCTCTCCACCAAGGTCGGCGATGAGGAAATCGGTCCATTCGGTGTAGCCGTCGATGGTGAGTTTGAGGCGAGCAAAATGAGTAATGTCACCTGCGTGGTTCAGCGAGCCGTCGATGTTCAGGAGGGCGATGGGATGGAGGAGTTTATGAGAGGTGATGCGTTGTTTGGAGACAAAGGGCACGTCCAGGAATAGTCCTGTTGCGCCAGTGTCAACCATTGCTGGGGAGTTTGTATCGCAATTCCTGCCTCTGAGTTGTGCTTGGACACGAAAGTGGGATGAAAGTGGGTTCAATTCACGAGTCGTGCTAAGTTTACAAGAGGAGATGGAATCATAGGCGGAAGTTGCGTATGGGGGTAGGGGTGTATGCGCCTCGGCGCGAGCAGACACCCGCTTTAAAAACCCTTTCGGAGTTCGGCGATCTGGGCGAGCATCTGGCGTTGAGTCTCCTGCATGCGCTGCATTTCTGCAAGGGCGCCAGCTGAGACGGTTGGGACGGCTGGGGTGGCAGGAGGAGCAGGGGTGGCAGCGATAGAAGCGGATGGGGCCTGAACAGGATTGAAGGAGGCACAGACATCGAAGTTGTCATTGGTGGTGGTGGCGCGGATGCGGCGTTGGTTGAGCCCACAGTTCTTGGAGTAACCCAGGAACTTGTCCTGGCAAACATTCTCGATGTGGCCCATGCGCTGACAGTATGAGCATCGGGTGCTCGCATGGTTGCAATCCTTCTTGATGTGAGTCTTGGATCCACAACCATAGCAGCGACCTCGCATGGCAGCCGTGAAGTCTTCCCGGGTACGTCCATTGCTGGTGCGGGTGGCATCAATATCCATAGCCCAAGGGTCACGGTCTCGAGGGGTTGTGGAGGAGCGTTGGGGGTGGGTGTCCTTCAACTCAAACTCGTTGTTGATGACCTGGTTGCAAAGCTCCAGCAGTGTGGTGGGCTTTTTAACCAACGAGGAGTAGGCGAGCCAAGCTTTATCGTCCTTGGCCAGGCCCTGCTTGAAGCGATGCATTGCTTGGAGCTGCCACCTTGGCGTGAACCTGGGCGACGGGTTGTTTGGCCATTTGGAGCATGAGTGTGTTGAGGGTCTCGGATAGGACTCGCTGACCAGCGACGAGTTGGTCAATGATGTCGTTAGCAGTGGCGGGTTGGACTTGGGGTTCATCTTGGTGCATGGGATCGGACATGGTGATAGGAGATGGGGAACGGGCAGGAAGGGTTTGAACAGAAATTGGAAGTGGCGATGGAACGTAGGCAGGGATGAAAGAGGAAGCAGTAGTAGAGAAGTTAAAGGTTGAAACAGTATTTACAAAGGCCGTGGAGTCAGATGGAAGCGTAGGTACAGAAGCAGTAGTAAAAAGTGGACTTGGTGGAACAGTAGGTGCGATAGACGGAGGTAAAAAAGGAAGATTGAAAAGTGAAGGGGAAACTCGGGAGGAATGATGCTCTTGTTCAGAGCTCGAAGATGAAGAGGATGAAGAAGATGAAGAAGGAACTGGGGATGGTACGTAAGAAGCAATAGGCGGGGAAGCGTCAGGGAGTGGGGCAGGAAGCGGAGGTAAAGGGGGTACAGATGGATATGCGTTATTGAGGTTGGGATCTTCGAGCTCTACGTCTGGGTTGAGTGCGACTAGGCGATCCCAATGTTCTTGGGGCAGGGTAGGGTTGTAGTGGTTAGGACAGGGGTTGACAGTACAGGGTGTAAAACTTCTGGTTTCGGGGTTGTAGTGACTGTCGCGAGTGGACGGAGTAACGGTTCGGTCGACAGCGGTGAAGTGCCCGAAGGTTTGGCACTCAATGGTGGTGGCGGTTACAGGCCTGCAAGGGCGGGTAGCGAAACCGCCGGTGCAGTAGAAGAGCTTGACCTAATGTCGCGAAGTACGCGTCAGAAGACCTAAGCGGACTGAGTCGAACACCACACGGTGAACGAGAGTGAGCAGACGAGACTCGAAGTCGATCGGCGACGACGAGGACAGGAGCAGAGCAGCTGACTTAAGTATAAGTGGGAATAGCCACAAATACCAAGCAGAAGGCAGGACAGGGAGCAGAGCAGTTGGAGTGCGAGTTAAGCAGTGTATTGACGAAGAGGTCAAGCTGAGGAAATACAGAGCGTACTAGCTAGCTTATATACTCTACAGAACATGTGCGTAGCCGCGATGAGTCCGAGACACGAATAAGCGAGAATGACAAAGAGTGACCCGAGGCCGCACGAAGCTGCGTAAGGCAGCGTGGAGAGGAACAAGGAGAAGGATGGAAACCGCCCGAGGCCGAGCGAGGCTACGCGAGGCAGCGCGAAGAAGAATGATACAATAGAAATGAGTTGGG
>JAHBOF010000301.1:0-44094 GCA_020736565.1 Coprinopsis sp. MPI-PUGE-AT-0042 | reverse complement strand
CAGCATCTTCGTTACTTGCGCTGTCCCCTGTTGTGCTTAGACGATTCACCTGCGACCTAACCTCTTTTTTTTTATCTTGTCAAGTAGTAACTCGCTTCAACCTTTGAGCCAGACCTTTGCATCTCTTTCCGCTCACCCTTTTACCTTTGCGGCGACATAGTTTTCTAAGACGAAACCGTAGTCACCCTATGTACAAAATACGCAGACGATCTCTGATCGCCACCCGCAAGTCTCGTGAGTATCCTTAGACGCTTTCTATCCACCCCTCCCACTCATCAGGCCGATCGAATATCCAAGGGCTTAATCTGCGATGTCATAGCAGAGCCAGCCGAGCGCTTTCCCCAGCTTCGTTTCGCGTCCTCCGATTCGACGCAACCGCTTTCTTCCTCTTTCCATGCTTAAGCCTCATTTGTTGCCTCTACTTATTTCTCAAGTCAAATCGATGCGGTGGTTGGTGTGCAGACGACTGTCACCTTCTGTCAATGGTTGGGGAAGGAGGGCATGCGGAAAATACTTGAATATTGTGACATCTCGAGGCCGTTCTTGAGCTCTTCAAACTTTCAATGGCATCTACTCTGGTGATGAATCCGAAGTGTCTATAGTTGGGGTATCTTGGGGGTAATATTATATTGACCACATTCTACGAATGATACATCGCGACTTCGACTCGTAGGAAAGTCAGTTGACTGCTGTGTATCTGGCAGCTCTTCGATCCCTCGGCCTTTGGTCCCTACCCTCTGGTTAAAGCCATACATCGCTGGTCACTCCTTGAATGATTAGCCATTTTCCTTATTCCTTTCTTTTGAGAAGGCTGGGACGCTTCAGCACGCCACGCATCATCCTTTGTATTAGCACCCAATCTCCCAGCCTCCGTGTACGTTCGCCTCTTCACGATCCAAGGACTTAGTGCTACTTATCTCATAGATCAGTGGATGGATCAGAGGAGCGGGCGGAGTACCGAAGGTCGAGTAGACGGCAATGGGCGAGCCCCGTGCTGTCTGTGAGTCTCATTTGTCAGGCAGGAGTACGTCTCATAACGAAGAATCGCTCTCCAGGAACATTGGGTGTCAAACCTACGGGCTCCTCAGTGACATGTTTCTATGAGGTGGGCAAATGCTTTTCCTGGTACAAAAGCAGCACTACGCTGCTTTGAAGGGCAAGCATTAGGTGAGTCTAGGTATTGAGATGGATAACCACCTGTGCTGTGGGGTTTCAGCTGGGATCACAATACATGTAGTTATCTGTAATCCTATTGCTCTGACCATCACTCCCGTTGTTTCCCATGTACTGGGGCTGGTGTTTGCTTACATCCTTTCATTCTAGACTTACGAGCAATTAAACCATTGCCTTTCGCGTAGGCGCTTAACAAGTCAACCAGGGCGGCTGCTTCTTCATCAAAGACCTTCAACAGTACCGCCAAGCTTATTCTAAACTGCTCCGCGCTCACTGCTCCGGGCAGGGCCTTGGGTGAGGTCGACTACCGGGTTCATGTGTGATACCTTTCAGCTCAAAGTATTATGTACTGTACAGCAACTAAAATATTCATCAATACAACCTATTCCTCTCAATTAGAAGTGCGTTGGGTGTGTGATAAGTAACGCCGGCGCGAAGCGCCGGTCATCCTCTTGTCCTTAGCGCAAATTCGCTATGGCCCTACCGGGCGGACCTGGACACCTTTAGAAAACGAATACGAGGCATATGATCATTTAGGAGGGTGGACGAGGGTTATTTACTACATCAGGATACATATATAACATTTTAATCGAGCCCGCTGTCCGGAGAGGTGAAGTCTGATGGCGAGAGGAAGATGATGGTCGATAGCGAGCGGGTAGATTTGAAGGCACCAAAAGAGTAGAAGGATAGCGGAACGATCGATTAAACAGTCTCCATGGGGGCGTCACCGTCGTCAGGAGCCAACTCGGGGGATGGAGCACGGGATGCGCCATTCATGGCAGCGTCTTCAACGATGTCACCGTCCTCGTCCACTGCGCCTGGCTCCTCGTTGGAGGTGCCTTTCGAGAACTCGACAAGCGAGAGCTCTTTCGCAGCCGCAAGGAGTTGAGCCATATTGAAGGTCCCGGCCCCCACGGATGGAAGAGGCTGAAAGAAGACGCATTTGAATCTCTCGAACATTTCGACCTGACCACCGAATATTTCTTCTATGGCATGGGCTTCGGATGTGTTGGCGATGAGTCGATGAACAATGGAGCCAATCAAATCTTTTTTGGCCTTGCCTCGCTGAGCATGAGTGTGTGCCATGGCGAGCATAATGCGCGCAGAGGCAATCTCCTCTTCCATCTCAGCAGCGAGTCGCGACAGGTCTATAGAAGGAGGTTAGATCAACGAGAGACGGTTAAAGACGAAGAACATACTGGCGCTGGCGTATTCGTAACGCAAAAATCCAGCAGACGCAGTCACACGCCTCGGGCGACGAACTGCGGTGAACTCGAGATCACAGGGCTGACGGCCTCGTTTACAGACGATGCAGCGTTTATCAAACCCTTGCGTCTCGCATTCTTTGCCAGTCAGAGAGCAACGAGAGCAAGGGGCTACAACCTAGGATAGAAAAGATAGGATTTTGAGTCCAAAATAGACAAATAAAAAGGACACGACTCACCAGTTCACCTTCCAACTCCTCTAGAATGGGATCGGATACTTGGAGGAGAGCCGAAGGTAAAGAATCAAGATAGGGAGCAACGAGGATGCGCTGGCCCTTAGAGTCATAGATAGCTGCGACCTCTGGGGAGTCCTCTTTCTTCTTGCCCTTCTTATTTTTCCTCTTCTTGCTTGGTTTTGGCTTTGGGGCCTCGAAAGTATTGTCATCGGCCTCTGCGTTATCGTCATCCACCTTCTGTTTCCTCTTCCTGGAACTCCTCTTGACACTAGACGAGAGAGGCATCGCCTCGACGTCTTCCTTTTCCTCTTTCATGTCGACACCTCCAGTCCTAGACTTCTGGTGCATTGCTCTCGTTTGACGGGGAGTATATGGCTCTTCGAGATCTTCATCTTCATCTTCTCCATCGAGCTCGTCCTCGCCTTCAGATGACGATGACGAACCCTCTGGGGTGCTGAGTACAGCAGTTCCCGACTTGCCTGAGAGATCAAACGAATGTCAGGAAACATTTCCATTGCAAAGCACGATCAAAGGTAACTCACCCAATCGACGACGCTTTGGAGGACGTTCACTTTCAAACAATTCCTTGGTTTTGGCCACGGGCACGAGTAAAGGCTTGGAGGAGGAGCCAGGACGAACAGTTCCACCGGTCTTTGGCGTTGCCTTAGAGTTAGAGGAGGGCGATTGAATTTGGCCGGCTGAATGACGGGATGGGCTGCTTCCTGTGCCCGAGCTGGTGACTTTTGAGTCTGCTGGGCGACTGGAGACCTGACGGCCAGGTGATGGGTTATCGCCTCCAGCGACGTTGAGCTTTGGAACTGCAGTAGGACCCCTGGATAGCCTCTTCTCATTGTCGTCCTTACGGCTTCGATGATTTCCACTCGACGATGGTGGACCGACCCCAGGCAAAGGATTCAAGGCCCGAGAGGCTTTGCGAGATTGAGGAGGAGAAGGGCTATCATCCTCCGAGGTTTCTTCGTCTTCGGAGTCGGTAGTGGTTGTGAAATCGAAACTCGGACGAGGAGCACCCGATCGAACGAGCTCCGAATATTCATGAATAGAGGTAGAATCCTAAGGATATGTCATGTTATGAAATCGAAGAAAGGAACTAGCCAATGGAAAACTCACCACTACCCAGCGACTGGCAGGGAGTCGGATGTCGGCGGAACGGTTAGGGGCGATGTAGGCAGGAAAGCCATAAGGAGGCATCAGGAAGAAACACTCCCATGGTGTGTCATCATCCCAACCGTCGTGACCTTGCTCGACCCAGTCGATGACGCTGTACATCGGAAAATTTTCAAGAATGACGACAGACAGGCTGCAGAGCAAGACGTGGAAGGTAGAGTCGAGGCCCTCTTCTTCTTTGAGGCGAGCCTAAAAGACGAAGTTTGAAATCGTACAACAAGACGAAATCCTGACGCACCAAAACAGAGAAATGAGCTTCAATTTTCGCCAATATAGCCTTCATTTTGGGCTGAGTAGTCTTGTTTTTGAATGTACTGAGAAACTGTTGCAAGTCGTCAATGGTGGCCGGGTCGATAGGGTGTTCATCGTGCGTTTCGTCCATTCCGGATGAGTGAGTGAGAGATGTGGTGGAAATTGCTGGAAAAGCCGCAAACGGGCACGGACAAGGCTC
The DNA here is from genome assembly GCA_020736565.1 of Coprinopsis sp. MPI-PUGE-AT-0042. Taxonomy (NCBI): domain Eukaryota; kingdom Fungi; phylum Basidiomycota; class Agaricomycetes; order Agaricales; family Psathyrellaceae; genus Coprinopsis; species Coprinopsis sp. MPI-PUGE-AT-0042. The sequence goes on along the minus strand of JAHBOF010000301.1, from coordinate 39,844 downwards.
TTATAGGCGGCCAGGTGAATAATGTAGAAGATGCTGGTAAATAAGGATAAAGTTCGTCTAGATTCGTATTGGTAGAGCACAAACATTGAAGGATCGTGACCGCGACGCGAAGTGATCACGAGAAGCGAAAGCCAAACATATATTGATAGGGGCGTACTTTCCTGAATGAATATTGATAGGGGTGTATATTCCCAAATGGGACAGTACTGACCACAACGGGAACTCCGAGCTGAAAGTCGACTCTATGCCCGTATACCCCCAAAAAAAAGGTGGTCCACGGCCACCTTTGCGAGTAATAATATGTCCTATGTACAGGCGTGACACGGCTAGGGAGTGGCGTCAACAAGAGGCACAAACCGAGCTCACGAAACATTCAGTATTGAGCACGGGGCGGAAAAAAACTACGGCTGTAAATAAACCACCTCTCGCATAGCCTCTTGTTGCTGAAGGATAAGGTCTCTGAAGCACCAGGGCTTGTCTCTCCATCCTACTTGTCGGAGTCAGCAGCAGCCATCTCGGGGCTCTGCACACCACTGCTGGTAGCAAGCGGAGTAGAAATAATATCCGCCTCTACTGCATCCGCCTCCTCTTCCTGCTTCTTTTCATCTTCACCATGCTTGGAGATCTTGATAGTCGGTATCGCGTTTTTGTTGTCAGGGAGGAGAGATCATGCCCCGAGTCGGAATTCGATCGTCCGTGGGATGGTGAACAGTCCCCCTTCGTGGATGACGGCTCGGCCTGCGTAACTGTTGGGTGAATCATCCCGTATCCGTTGGGATTTACACCTGCACTCTTGACGACGTCAGTTTGAGCCTTTTGCATGCGGCATTCTTCCTCCATGACGAAAACGCTGCTCCGGGTCTTGAGGAATTTGTCCCAACCAAGCGAAAAGACGAGGCGGGTGAGCAGAGCGTAGGCTCTGGACCGTGTTCCACGCAGACCAGGTGCAGGAAGGGGTCGAAGGGTGGGATCAGCATGAGAAGAGTCTACTGGTCAGTATAGGTCAAGGCGATTGGGAGCGGGGACACATACATCATCGTCTTCAGTTTTCACTCGCTCGGGAAGGGTCTTGCCAATTGACTTGTGGAAGGGAAGATGGATCTTGGAGACAGGGAGGGTACAATGGGCGTCTCGGCCGTTGAAATTGAACATGGGACACGAGTTCAAAGTGAGGAGAGCCTAAGGCTCATGACGAGCACGGCGTTCAGGACAGGGTGAACAAGACTTACAGATTCGAACTCGAAAACGTATTCATCACAACAAAGATAGAGTTCACGGGATGGGCGCTTAAAAGCCAGGAAAGGGAAACCCGGGAAGACGGAGTCGTATTGAGTTCTGATCCGTCTTATATACACCCGGAGACACAAGGAGGTGTCCGGTGACCCATCTGGAACAGGAGACGATATGATGGGTCCTGCCTTTGTCAAAGATCGCTGCATGTGATCATAGGAGTTGAAGTGTCATAGGAGTTTCGAGGAACCGGAATGGTCTGGGAAACTCGTGTAGCTTAGGCATCTAGATAAGGAAAAAAAATGGACAAACAAGGGTATAGTTTCGAGTACACTAGAAGACAGATAAACAACTCCAACCCCATATTGTGACTGAGAAAGCCCAAGAAGCTTTCGAACCCAACAGTGAAGTTCGAAGAAGGGCTATGAGTAATGGGGTCTGAAGACGTCTTGCGTATCATGAGGCCTGCTTCTATTGAGTTTGCTCTCGGTATGTATATACACTAGAGTTCTATAAATTCACTTGAATACTTTCCTGTTCCTTTATCTTTCCTATCAATACGACAATATCCTTAGCGCAAATATCCAGAGGTGAGTGCTTCAGTATTAAGGCGTCGTGCCTATTCACTTGACTTGTTAAAATCCATTCTAAGAGCACAAAGATCTGACGCAGTGTTGTGATAAGGCCGCGGCATGCACACCTACTTTCCCCATACTACCGCACTCGGTAGTTCTCGGCGCTAGCACACGGTGCACACCCGTTAGTATCAGACTGGTAACAAAGCATTTTGGTGCAGCCTATGGGCAACCCCGTCGTATCGCAGCTTTATTTTATCTTAGCTCGGCGCTCCCTGATAAGATGCGCACAGTATACTTACCCTATTTTGATGTTACTCCCGTGTTTACTCAAGCGTTATTCTCCCCGCAAGCTCTCGCTATGCCTTTCAAAGGACTTATGGCCCTATATGTGTGTCCTAGGTAGATGTATAATTGAATTCACGCATTCCGCCTCGTCGTCATTCCGCCTCCGAGTCTGAGGCGGAATATCCGTTTCAGGCGTGTCGTCACTGTTTCTTCGTATGTTGAGCTGTACCCGAGGCGCGCGGATCATTGTTTGTACTATAAACAAATCGCGTCGCGCCTTTGGCGCCAATGAATAAGGCAATTACCCCTTTTCCACCTTGCACTTGTTACACAAAGTGTTATTGCCGTATCTACAACCTCTTCGCATCACGCAAGCTATCCATTGCCTCAATGTCATCCACTAAGGACTCCTCTCGTCCAGTAAAATTTCATCGTCGCATTCAACCCGGCTTAGGCCCTCGTCTCATTAAAGCCGGCCCAAATCGTGCGCGTGTTATCGAGGCGGAAGCTGCTGAAGTTTCGGATGGAGACGAGAATATGGGAGAAGGTTCGAGTTCAAGGGCATCTACGGAGAGCTCGATGTCCACAGGGAGCTCGAGTTCATCGTCTAACGGTGCAACTATCACGGTAAGGCGATTCCATCTACATATTCATTCTCAACTTCACACTTGTTAGTTCCAAATTGGTACTCGTGTACCGGGCGTGTATTCAACCATCGAGGATTACCCAATCCACAAGCAATTTCGGCGCCTTATGAGACAATATGCAGAGGACAAAGGACTCGAACCATCCGACAAGTACGTTAGCCTACACTCTCCATTGTTTCACGCATTGACGGTGTCAGATGGGTGTACTACGGACACGTTGTCCAACCCGAAGACACACCAGCATCGTTGGGAATGGAGGAAGAACCCCTGCCACGCATCGAAGTCATTATTTACCGTAAGATCACGCACCCCGACTCTTCTTCATTCATATGTTGACTGTTCATTTTGCAGAGCTCGGAGGTTAGGGTGCTTGTTGTCTTTGCTGTCTGCAATATGGGATGGGGCCTAGTTTTTATTTCTTAATGTAATCTTGAGTGTTGCGACTGTGTGGTGTATAAATCCGACTTGACCTTTCACACCCTTGGTTTCATGGCCATGTTGCGTGTTCTCGTTGTTCTCAGCGGCGCAACTCATTTCGCTGGCACGGTTCTAGAAGCATACTACTTTGTTGGGGCACTATGTAATATGTTTGAGGGGGAGGTGATCCTCGAATCAGGAGGCAAGTATATGACTTTATAGGTATAGGTATACTCCTAACTAGATGTATCTTAATTACTGAGATGTCGTCTGATCGTCTGGCTATCGTATACACCGGGAACGCTGAAAGTAATCAGGACGAATGAAAGAAATAGGAAGGACAGGTGAGAGTGAGGAGGGGAGGATACAGGCATAAGGAATAGGCAAGGTCGGCGCTAAGCGCTAATGTGCTGAACTCAATTAGGAAGTGTAACTGCCAAATCGGGTATGTCGCGCATAAAGCGAAGGATCTCGTTCCGTCCTCAGACGAACAGTACTCCTTGCACGGGAAGGGTACGTCTAAGGACAAGTTGGAATGATTTTTGGAATGGTGGAATATCCACCTCTTATAAGTCTAGCGTATTATTAGGCTCGTCGTCAATGGGCAAAGTACGTTCTATTTCATTGATGATCACATTCAGATCAAATCCCATGGTATTATATGAATAGCTTATCGGTACTTCTATGGCACTATATACCCTTATGTGATCAGGCCACGATATATAAGAATGGGCTGGATATATGCTGACTTTGTTTGAAACTTAGTGTACGGGCGCCGGCTTAAAAGAGCCTGAACGATCATGTGTGCAGCTAACATCGACCTCTGAGCTATTCTGATCTTGGTATTACCCCACGAGGTCGGTATCTACCAGTCCTATCATCTACTCAAAAGCTATCCTATTGCTGTGTACAGATTTATTGTATGATGGGTGATTCCTTAATCGAGGCGCAGAAACTCGGTGTCTGTTAGAACCCACCCATCTTCAACGTTTGACGGCTCTCTACATCTGTTATTACGAAGCTTCCACATGAAAACAGGCTCTATGCTGTTAAGCAGAGTCCTCCGGTTCATGGGCCAGTACTCTCTAAACGTTGCTATCTCTACCCCTCATCGAGGCGGCGGACTGTTTGGGTGCACCGTATCGACTGTCCACATTTGTGTGGGGTTGTCGACAGCGTATCTTGGACGCATCTGAACCCCCTCGACCTGTACTTCCTCATCCAGTTCACATCCTTGTTCCTCATCCCGTATTTTCCATTTACCCAGCCAACACGTCTCGAGGTGGTTTCGGCGTACAGGCTGACCACGCCGAAGTAGGTGAGTAGGTTCATGACTGTTGTGGAGTGGAACGCAATAACGGCTGCAACCGCAGATCTATGCAGGTTGTATATTAGCATTTATTTTTATCTTTTATGAAGCATGCACTTACTCTGTAGATGTCACAAGCACATTGATAAGAGTGCCCTTCTTCGGTACCCAGAAGTACCAAATCTTCTCGAGTCCTGGGATCGTACAGTAACTTCCGGACTCTCTCTTCCCGAAGGCCTTCAGATCTTCTCCCTTGAGATGAACGAGGCCATGAATCGTGCATTTCAATATTCTTTTTAACTGGTTTGCTGACCTTGAAGGAACATAGATGTCGAGGTCACCAGGTACGACCATGCCAGGGTCAATGATGGACAGGACGGTTGAGCCGGTGACGCAAGCTCCTATTTCATGGAACGCTTGGAGGGCTAGGCTGGCGTCTAACTCGAAGTCCCTGAAGGCCTCGAATATGCGTCTGTTGACCTCGTACTTGCTAAGCTCTCGCAATTCTTTCGATGTTTTCCTCAGTGCAGGCAGATCGAATACTCCCACGAGCTGCACGATGCGATGCTTCACCTCGAGCGGGCACCTGCGCCAGTGATGCCAGACTGTCATATCTTGGCCGGGTTCTTGTCAGAATTCATCTGCCACGATGATCGGTAAAGGAACTTACCCTCTTCCCACATATCGCTCGAATGTGCTAGTCGACGTGCGAGCCCGTATGCTTGTTGCTTATATTTGGTGCGACTCATTGATGGGGGTTGGATAGAAGATTATGGTGCATCTGCGGTCCTTTATATACCCTTGGATGACGTACCGATTCGACATTATTTGCCCGCTTGAGATGATCATTGCGTGCTCTTTCTGCGCGAGTCATGTCTCGTTATTACACATGTGCCTGTTGTTCTCGTACTCTATGCACTAGGACAATGCACTACGCATGTGTTTCAGATCACATTGTTCTATATGCTATGCATATCCTTCTAAACAAATCCCCCCGATCCTTCCGTTGGCCCTCGATCTTTTATATACCGCAACAGTACGTGTTCCACCTATCAAGTCACTCCGTCTTGTCATCTCCTGTCGTATGCAACGGCATTCCGTTCAATTGCTTCCAGGTGTCCTCAACCTATACGTCAGACATAAATAGAATTCCGCTTAACACGGGCTATACCGTGAAGCCATATGATTCAACATAGTGTGACTCTTCAATAGTTCCACAGTGCATATATGCGGTGCAGATTAGGCTCTAGTTTACCGCGCACGGTAATGTCGGGCGCCTATCACTCTTTGTTCTCATGGATTGTACGTGTTTGTCTCTATGGGTGGAGCTTAAACTTGGCTGGGTACCATTTATCTGACTCCTCCTTTCATTTTTCGCCATTTCTAAACCGTGGATTTGCTCATATGTCGTACTAAAGTCGACAGATGCACTGGATATGCCCATAGCACCATCATTAAGAGCAACTCTTTGCATATCATGACTCTATATCCTCTCGGATACCAGGAGGGTCTCTAGTATATAAGGACGTGTTTCATTCTCTTGGATTATTTACTCTCCTTCTTCTCTAACCACCACCACCTATTGCCTCTTTTTTTCATAAGCATGCCATCTGCGTCATCTGCTAATTCCAAGATTACATCTGGAACGACAGGGTACGTGGTTTATTGGATCATCTGTATGTGCATATTAACAGTCCTCCCCAAGACGACGTTCTTCTGGACGTTTGCGAAAGTCCCAAACTGCTGGAGAAGGGTTAGTTTTATTAGTTTTATACTTAGTCTTCGCTTTTGGTGTTTACCGGAAGCGCAACTTACACCCATTAAACAGGGATACTCTCAGGCGTATCGATAGCGCTGTCTTGGACAGTATGTTGACAGATGTCGAAGATCACAAAGGAGGGTAAGCTGACCTTTTCCTGCACCCCTTATCCATGCGTGTCTACCATAATGTGCTTTGAAAGTGTTGTGTGCTTACAGATCTCGTCTTTCTTCTACAGTGCCTTACCCGATCCTGCATATCGTGGACCGTCTGTGTCCAAGGTTCAGACTCGGGTGCGATCCCCTCCTCCTCTTTCTCAGCCGTCTTCAAAGAGGACGACTGTGTCGTAAGTGTGTCTATCTTACACCATCAATCCTGTTACTTATTTCAAGTTGTAGCTCGTCTCGTTCTGGTGCAACTCGAACAGGGCATGTCGGAACCTCTGGCTAGCCCCGACACTGCCGGGATGGACGCTCCTCTTGGTTCTCAAGGGACGGTGTCTGGGAAGCGGCTTAGCCTCAAAGGGAAGCATAAAGCCTCCTCTCTTCGCGCACGTCAGAGTCCCTCTCGCATGGCGTCCCCTTCGATTGATGATACGACTGTGGTCGTGCAGGATTCTAGCACTGGAGTAGATGCTGCCTTTGACTCTATCGATAAGGATTTGGTTGGCGCTAGTCGTGATATATCTCGTGCTTCATCACCAGTGAAACTGCGTGCCTCTTCTCCGGTGAAACTTCGTGCTTCATCCCCAGCGAAACGGCTTGTTTCTATCAAGAGGTTGGTATATCTTTATCTTTGCATATTGCTTTATTTAATGCTATTCATAGATATAGATCATCTGAATCGCCGTCCCCTCAAGGGACAGTTGATAGGCGTCAAAGGGTTGATAGGTACGTGCATCTGCTTGGTCTTATCATATGCTAACTTGTTTAAAGGATTAAGAAGAGGCTTCGTATTGATTCGCCTTCTGACGATGGCTGGTCTTCTGGCCGTGACAATGATTACGATTTAAACGATCCCTTCATGTAGGATTCTATTTTATTTACTGTTTATTACATTCGGTTTTGACCTTGCTAAAGAGATGATGAATCTGCTGTTGTGTCTGACCGCCCGTTGGATATAACGACCCTACCCGGAAAGCACTCTATCGACAAATATGTGACTGAAGATTCCGAAGATTCTGATGATACTGACGCCGCTAATCGCCTAGCTGATGGAGACGAAGGGTTCGTAGACTATGTGTTTCTCCTTTTTTAATACCAAAACCATGTTACTTACCACGTATACTAGCACAATCGACGCCCTAGATCTTCTTCGAGCTGCTCGGAGGAAGAAGCGAGAAAGGAAGGACATTCAGATAGGGCTGGACGAGGCGATGGCTAGGGATGAACAGTCAGAGGAGGAGGCCATCGTGGTTAGACAGTCGTCTCTTGCTGTTTCAGATGGTACGTTATATCGCGCACTACTCACATATATATAATTTTATGTTCTAACATTAGGCCTTCTAGTCTCTATTGCCAGTGAAACCGACAAGTTTGTACCTTCGTTCACCTCTTAACGCAAATTGGGCTAATTGTATGTACAGATCGCCAATCCAGGTTCCTGTCGCCGGTACAACTGGATCTGATCTATTGCCGTCTATCCCTGATAAGACACCAGATTCTAATCAGCCGGGTCCTTCTTCACCCTTCACCCCTAGAAAGAAAGGTAGAGGCTTTGGTGATGTCTTCAAGAGCGTCGAAACACCTCATGGTGGTACCCTCCTTGACGATTTGTATACGTCCTATGTCAAGTCTCTCCCAGCCCAATGTGAGGTTATGGACGAGAGCCTTCAAGACCCGCGCCTCAAGAAGTACTATCGCAACCTTCCTAAATTAAGGTTAGTTTCCTCCCGTATCTCCTCCGCATCTACTAACTCTGCCATAGGCGAGGTACGTTCGAGTCATGGAGCGATGCTAGGGGGCAAGGTATGATCATGTTCTCCCGTTGGTCTCGCATGTGCCGTGCTATGAGTTTTGAGTAAGTGTTTGATAGCGCACCTGAATAAATCTGATCGCTTCTTTACAGTACCTGCGTGAACGCTATCGAATTCAGATCTTACGCCAATTTCATCAACCCTTCGAGGATATCCCCCCTCGATGTGTGCGTAAAGCAGATCGGTATTGGTACCCGCCCACGGTATTCTCTGTATACTCTAGGTCACAGGCCCGCTATATGTTTATCAACTATTTTCTGCGACGCATCTCATGTTCTGGTACCACCGGAACGAGGGTTGAAGCAGAAATCTTTAAGCGGGATATTCCATTCTCAGGAATGGGAACGGTTTGTAGGGTTCATGTGCACTGTATTCGATCACGACAAGATGAGCGCTCAGCTCTCCAAGGACTCTATTCAGTTCTCTACCAAAGCTTATTTTGGTAAAGGTAGTATGCTATCCCTTCTTGTTTGTATACTGTGCTGAACAATATTTAGCTCGGGATGGCGATACTCGAACTGACCGTTTCTCGTCCATGTTTAGCAACGTTCTAGTCCGTCCATCAAAGGAAAGGGCACGACCGCAGTCGCCACCGAAAACTTCTCTCTTGAATATGATGCCGAAAGCGAGTGACCTATTATACTCTATCCTGTTATGTCTTCTAATCCAACTCTAAATTAGTTCCGGTATATGATGCTCGTGACATAGAGCTTGACTTCGGATCGGATCTGTCTAGAATCGACGATCTTCCCAAATGGTCTGAAGATGTACCTCTTGGGTCCTTTGTTATCGTTGGGTACACTGTCTCTGTTTTCATGGTTGAGAAGACCCGCAGTTGGTCTATCAGTCTGAATATTCAGTGGGCTATCATTCTGGGTATCCCTGACGCCTAGTGTGACCTTTTGCCTCTTTATACTATTACTACCCTGTCCTTATACCACCACCTATATACATCTGTACTTCGTCTGTATTTCGTCTCAATCTTATATGATTTCCGTATTCGCGAATATCGATCGCTCCGAAGGCGCCTGATTAGTATGCTCTGTAAGGCAACTTCAAGTCGAAGCCGCCTCATCAGGCTTTGATCCGACGCCACATGTCACTTATGTTATGGGTAACTGACGCTTGCTCTTCGTTGCCTAATCCTTCGGGAAGGACACGCTCAGATATAATGACTTGTCGAAAGGTTGACTTAATATGCCCGTACTTCGGTCGTCAATATCGATGGCAGTCATGTGATTAAGGTGAAGAGTCTGGAACCGTAGAGGACATGAAGGCTGCGTGCTAAGGCCAAATGATATGCATAGAATGAACGTCCAAATGTCAATCAAGGGTATACACTCAATAATCTTTGATTGGCATGTACTTGGACCCCTTCGGCAAGCTCATAGATCCTACCTAGTAGGTACCACTTTACTGGACCCTACGTGATTCGAGTCGGAAACTCTATATACTAAATAAATGTATTGCCACCTGTTTTTCATGCACGAGCATGCCCCCTGTGCGGTTCTTTCAGTCAGTGCTGCCTCCGTCTGATCATATTTTGACGGTCCCGCACACGATTGTGGAATAGCTATTAGTATACGACCCGTTTATCGCGGTAAGGGTTCGTTTGCACGAGACAATGCTGTTCCATCTATTTTTAGATTATAGAGGGTCGTCTGCGCGTAACTTGAGGCTTTTTGACCCCAATGCAATTCATCGGATGAGCAAACATCACGCATAATATCTATAGGTCTTACGCTGTGCCCTCAGGCTATTCACGCCAAGTTACATGATATTTGAATTGCAGAGGTGCATCAGGCCCATTATTAAACCGATCGTTTGGCGCATCACTTTACAGCCATCGGTAGCAGTTGCGTGGCGCTTTCCCGGACCTCTCGAATATCGGGTTCTTTGTTCCGCCGTGGCTATTTATACACGCTACATTCCGGCGTCCCTTGCTTCGTGGAGTCTAAGGCTGTTACCATCTTTTGTTTGCTAATAAAACGCCATATTTGTATCAAAATGAGTTGACTATACTGGCGCCATTCTTGCGCTTAATAGGTGAGTATTGCACCATGCGTTTGGGTATATAAGGGTCATCCGCTTGCACGGTACCTCGTACGAACTCTGTTTACTACACTCATCTTTGTAGTTTAGCACCTCGTATTGGTGTCAGAGATGCTCTTCATATCCCCTTCCTGTGGGGATACTATTACGAGGGATCTGGTTGGGTTCTCGCTACCGATTTACCCTCCAATACAGATATTGTACCTGATGCCGATACGCTCCCGACGTACCGCCTTGATGCTCGGTTTGGACCTGAATGCAACCAGGCCGCAGGTTAAGAGTGTGATTGGTGGAGGTAGATTTGTTCGTAGAAGTTTTCTGAGGGAGGAACTCACTGGATTCGAACTGGCTGTCCCTGGAGATGGCGTCCCGTATGGCACCATGTTGATCTTGTGGCTTATGTTAGAATGGCAGATTACTCTTCTATATCATCTTCTAATCCTCTCTTTTTTGGTGTCCGCCTTCCTTCCCCCGCTGTATTGAAGCATCTCATTGTACAAGAGCTTCGTGATCTGGCTAACCTGCATTCTGTGCGCCTTCCGGGGCGAGTATCAAAGATAGACCTCCTGGAATTATTGGCCGCACATGAATGCATACAGTGCGAGCACTTTGTTTCCATTCTCAGTCCTCATGGAATATCAATATCGGACAGTGTTTATGTGTATTGTGATATGGATTTTGATAGGGTGAGGAGTGGAATGAAACCGTTTACGTACAAGGAGATGTCTGGCATTCCATCCATCCGCGATGCTTCTATTCTTCTTCCCTTCAGATCAGGTGGTGTTGTGTCGCGTGTTGTGGACTTATCCGCAAATTTGATACCGCGTGCAGCTGAGCTGTTTTGGACGGAGATCGATTGGGTTTTATTTGCAAGTAAGGGCTCGAAAGCAGTCGTTCATCTCTTAGCTCGGATGCATGGAATAACAGTATCCGGTCGGCTATCCCGAAGAGCTGCTTTGAGCGCTATTGGGTCCCATCAATGTACACGATGCCCTCGATACTGTGTGTAATATTCGAGCCTGTGGTTAAGAGAAATAAGAAACAGTCGAAAGTATATGTTGAACTGCCTACAGATACTGGGGTATTTAACGAGCCCACCCATGAGCATCTTGAAGACATCTCTTATCCACCGCCGCCTGCGTCTATTACAGAGCTAGGTGCTATGTCAAGAGAGTTCTGCGATGCACTGTCGCCTGAAAACATCCAAGAGTCCGGCTGTATGGTCTGTGGTCAGTTGACTCTATCCATTGATTTAGTAGCTGCACATGACTCCGGCGTGTCTCTCGATCCCCTTGTCGAGAAAGGTGTGGCTCGCATTCAGCGATTCTCCGACTCAGATCCCATCGCGTTCTATGATGGACCTGTCTTAGATACATCTCTGTCTCGAATGTGTAGAAAGTGTTTGACTTTGCTCGCTACGGGCGTTAGACCACCGACCTCACTTGCGAACGGAAGGTGGCTGGGGGAAGTACCTGAGGTCCTGAGGATTCTTACTTTCACCGAACAACTACTAGTTGCAAGGGTTCGCCATAATCGTTGTGTTATACGCGTGTCTGGTTGGTGTGACGAGGATGGTTGCGAACGTGATATCTTTCGCCAAACCCCACTCCCAAAGTTTACAATAAACTTCCTCCTCCCAGAAAGGATATCGAGAACGTGCTAGCTTTTGTTTTCACTGGCATCAGCCCCCCCTCCGATATCGATTTGCACCGCACCCCAATGCTGGTTCGACGAAACAATGTTCGGTATGCATTGGGATTGGCTCAACGAAATCACTGTGATTATACGGACGTGGACCTTGATGTTGATAATCTTCTGGAATATGGAAGAAATGGGTATACCAGTTAAGGTCATTTATCGCAGAGATGAAACCGCTACGAACGTGCCTGTTAGCTCTACAAGTATGCATGATGACGGTGAAGAGGTAGGGGTCGACAGTGGATTTTGTCCCTTCCAAGTGAACGGATTAGTCGGCCCTCGGCTCCTCCACAATGACTGCTGATGCCAGGAAGATGTCTGCTTTACTTCACATAAAGAATGGCGGCCACGTACTTGCAATAGGTCAAGCATCATCTCCTGAGTCTATCTACGACAATCCTCAGCTTTATCCTCGTATGTTTCCGTGGCTCTTCCCTTATGGTTTAGGTGGTATTGGCAATACCCGTGTGTTTGGTCCACTATCTGAAGGTCGACAAAAGCAACTGCTGCTTATGCATCACGACAAGCGATTTCAAACAGACAGTCACTTTGTTATAGTGGCTTTCAATCATCAGCAATTGAAGGCTAGCACTACTGCTAGTTTCATAATGGCGAAGAGGGCCAATTTCGCATCCATAGCACAGGACCTGAGGAACATTGATCCGTCTCTTTTGTCTTGATCGCAACTAGCTTGCAGTCAGGCTCTCAGTTTACGCCACGTTCGACCGCCGAACGGCGGGTATTTTCTCTTCTCGACAAAATTGACATCGTCAACGGTCGTGTCCCCGGATCCATAACAGCCCGTAAGCACATGCGAAAGGAGCTGTGGTCCTTGATATCTTTCATGGGCGCTCCTAACTGGTTCCTTACGTTGTCTCCAGTCGACATAAGCACCCCTTATGTATCTATTGGGCAGATAGAGGCGAAGAGTTTAGGCCCAAAATCAGAACCCATAGCGAGCGCTATCGGCTGGTCATTAGTAACCCGGTAGCGTGTGCACGTTTTTTCCATTTCCTCGTAGATCTGCTTATTCGATGTATCCTGCGGTGGAATAATCCGGATTCTCGTTCGGGTGTCTATGGAAAAACCTCTGCATACTATGGAGGTGTCGAACAGCAAGGAAGAAATACACTTCATCTCCATATGCTCATATGGACTGCAGGATCCTTCAGCCCGCAACAGGTCAAGGATCGCCTCTTATCGGACGATTCCCAGTTCCAAAAGGAACTCTTTACTTATCTCGAATCATGTGAGAAAGGAGATTTTTACAACGGTAACCTCGATGACTTGCTGGATAAAAAGAAGAGGGGTGACATCCTTCAACGAGATCCCGCTTTGGAACTTCCTGTCCCCCCTCCGGCTCTTGCACCTTGTACATCCGGACTTTGCGACACCGAGTGCGTTTGCCATCACTTGTCGACATCTTCGAACTTGGTATCGCACCTTTCAGCAGCGCGTTGACGACGTATTACTATCTTCAAATGTGCACAGTTGCTTTTGAAGAAGGAGGTTGTGGATGCGAGCGGCGCTCTTCGTCAGCATCTCACTGGTAAAGGCTGTATCAACAAAGGGGTATGTGTACGGCTCGTTTTCCTCGAGATACCCATGAAGTTTCCAATGTGGACTCCAAGGGACATATCAGCGTTCGCAAGAGGGAATCTATGATAAACGCGGTTGTGCCCATCATATGCTGGGCACTTGGATGCAACACAGATTCTGGATCTCTTTGTTCGGGTACCGCCGTCGCTGCTACTGCCGGATATATAGCAGAGTACATCACTAAGATGGGGCTCAAGACTTACCAGATTTTCTCTGCAGCTTACGATGTATTCGAAAAGAACACAGATTTGATGGATGATCTGCAACACAGCGCCACTGAATCGTACGCGTCCAGAAAGTTGATTCTTAAGATGGTGAATTCCTTGACGTCCAAGATGGAGATAGGGGGACCTATGGCTGCCATGTACCTCCTGGGACACCCGGATAAGTACACTAGCCATCAGTTCATAGCTCTATACTGGAAGTCTTATGTGAACCACGTATTGCGCGAATGGGACGATCATGTGCATACCTTCGCTGCAGACGAATCCAATACATGTGCCATCCAATCCATTCAAACCTCGTATGAAGAGGGTACACACCCTTTGATGGATGACGCATCCACTGATGCTCCAGAAGACAATGGCGTTATTTTGGATAGAAGGGGATACTATTTCGTTTCTCGCTACTTCGTTGATGATTATCGGTATCGACCGGTTTATGCAAACAACACATCACTCTACTACTGGACCCAGTGCTCAATCAAGGAGAAGATAAATATGGATAAAGTCGCGAAGGGCGTACAGTTCATGTTTCTTGAGGAACATCCATCGCATACTTCCCATGCGGGTGAGATTTGACGGTTCACGATGTAACGGTCGTGAACACGGTCAGCCCCTAGCCCCTATCTCGCGCCCCTATTTTCGTTTCATCTTATCTTTTGATCTTTCATTCATCTTATCGCTTTAACCCCTATTTTCCCTTTGACTCCGTCTCGGCATGGACACTTTCTCTATGGCACGCTGCCTCGTTCTCCCCTTGTTACATTTCATCCTTCTCTGCTACAGGCGCTGCCTTACGCACAGCCTTTGATACTTCTATTCATTCGTCTCCCCGACTCATTTCTATTGTATTCTTCTTCTTCGCGCTGCCTCGCGTAGCCTCGCTCGGCCTCGGGCGGTTTCCATTCTTCCCCTTGTTCTTCTCTACGCTGCCTTACGCAGCTTCGCGCGGCCTCGGGCCACTCTTTGTCATTCTATTGTCTTCTTGCTTATTCGTATCTCGGACTCATTGCGGCTACGCACATATTCTGTAGAGTATATAAGCTAGCTAGTACACTCTGTATTTCCTCAGCTTGACCTCTTCGTCAATTCATCGCTTAACTCGCATCTGTTCCTGCTCTCGCCTCTCGGCGCCTCCGCTCTTAGTCGCTCTGCATCTTATCTCTCGTCGTCGCCGATCGACTTCGAGTCTCATCTGCTCGTCTTCGTTCACCGTGTGGTGTTCGCCTCCGTCCGCTTAGGTCTTCTGACGCGTACTTCGCGACATTAGGTCAAGCTCTTCTACTGCACCGGCGGTTTCGCTACCCGCCCTTGCAGGCCTGTAACCGCTATCACCATTGAGTGCCAAACCTTTGGGCACTTCACCGCTGTCGACCGAACCGTTACTCCGTCCACTCGCGACGGTCACTACAACCCAGAAACCAGAAGCTTTACACCCTGCACTACCAACCCTGTCCTAATCGCTACAACCCTACTCTACCCCAAGAACATTGGGATCGCCTAGTCGCACTCAACCCAGACGTGGAGCTCGAAGATCCCAACCTCAATAACGCATATCCATCCGTACCCCCTCTACCTCCGCTTCCTGTCCCACTCCCCGACGCTTCGCCGCCTATTGCTTCTTACGTACCATCCCCAGCTCCTTCTTCATCTTCTTCATCCTCTTCACCTTCAAGCTCTGAACAAGAGCGTCATTCTTCCCGAGTTTCACCTTCACTCTTCAATCTTCCTTTTTTACCGCCTTCTATTGCACCTACCATTCCACCAAGCCCACTTTTCACTACTTCTGTAACTACACTTCCGTCTGACTCCACGGCCTTTGTAAATACTGTTTCAACCTTTAAACTTCTCTACTACTGCTTCCTCTTTCATCCCCGCTTACGTTCCATCGCCACTTCCAATTTCCTGTTCAAACCCTGCCTGCCCGTTCCCCATCCCCGATCACCATGTCCGATCCCATGCACCAAGATGAGCCCCAAGTCCAACCCGCCACTGCTAACGACATCATTGACCAACTCGTCGCTGGTCAGCGAGTCTTATCCGAAACCCTCAACACACTCATGCTTCAAATGGCCAAAACAACCCGTTGCCCAGGTCCACGCCAAGGTGGCAGCTCCAAGCAAAAACCCGATGAAGGATCCCGAACCCTTCAAAGGTGATGCAAAGGAGATCCGCCGCTTCCTGGCCTACTTCACAATGTGGGCCAGCCTCCAGGGTGAACCCCTGATGAAGGAAGGCTTGCGAGATGATAAGGCTTGGATAGCCTCTGCCCTCTCCTACTTCAGAGGAGACGCATCCCATTGGGCCCAGTCGTTCCTACAGCAGATCTACGACCACGACATAAGCACCAACAAGGTGGCACACCCCATGCCTTTCAACGCCACTTGGGAAGGATTTGTCAAAGCTGTGGAAACACGCTTTCGACCAGGAGATGATCGGGAAATCGCACAGCAGGAGTTGGACGCTCTCAAGCAAGGTCGAGGGACAGCTGCCTCATATGCAGCCAGTTTCATGGAGGTGTTCCCTCGCACAGGACTCTCAGAGGTTGATGCCATGCATCGCTTCAAGCAGGGCCTGGCCAAGGACGACAAAGCATGGCTTCGCCTACTCCTCGCTGGTTAAAAAGCCCACCACACTGCTGGAGCTTTGCAACCAGGTTATTAACAACGAGTTTGAGTTGAAGGACACCCATCCCCAACGCTCCTCTACGACTACTCGAGACCGTGATCCCTGGGCCATGGACATCGACGCTACTCGTACCAACAATGGACGCACCCGGGAAGACTTCACAGCTGCCATGCGGGGTCGGTGCTACGGTTGCGGATCCAAGACTCATGTCAAGAAGGATTGCAACCATGCAAGCACCCGATGCCCATACTGTCAGCGCACCGGCCACATCGAGAACGTCTGCCAGGACAAGTTCCTGGGTTACTCCAAGAACCGTGGGCTCAACCAACGCCGCATCCGTGCCACCACCACCAATGACACCTTCGATGTCTGTGCCTCCTTTAATCCTGTCCAGAACCCACCTGCTTCCATCGCCGCCACTCCTGCTCCTCCTGTTGCCCCCAGCCATCCCAACCGTCTCAGCCGGCGCTCTTGCAGAAATGCAGCGCCATGCAAGAGACCCAACGCCAGATGCTCGCCCAAATGCCGAACTCCGAAAGGGTTTTTAAAGCGGGTGTCTGCTCGCGCCGAGGCGCATACACCCCTACCCCCGGTACGCAACTTCCGCCTATGATTCGATCTCTTCTTGTAAACTTAGCACGACTCGTGAATTGAACCCCCTTTCATCCCACTTTCGTGTCCAAGCACAACTCAGAGGCAGGAATTGCGATACAAACTCCCCGGCAATGGTTGACACCGGCGCAACAGGATTATTCCTGGATGTGCCCTTTGTCTCCAAACAACGCATCACCTCCCATAAACTCCTTCACCCCATCGCCCTCTTGAACATCGATGGCTCGCCTAACCATGCAGGCGACATCCACTCATTTTGCTCGCCTCAAACTCACCATCGACGGCTACACCGAATGGACTGATTTCCTCATCGCCGACCTCGGTGGAGAGGACATCATTCTTGGTCTCCCTTGGCTGCGCAAACTCAACCCTACCATCGACTGGCGCAAAGGAACACTCACCATCCCTCGCACCAGAATTTCCCTCTGCTTTCATCGAGGAGATCCCAGACGAAGACGCCTATCCGACTTCTCGAGGTGCTCCCACTGGAGACGCACTGGTAGAAGAAATTGGCGTTGACGACGACTCACCTTCCACTCCTACTCCGACCCCCACCACTCCCCAACCAGCGTCTACCTCCTCGTCTTCACCTCCAGACACCCCAGACGAGCCGTCCCCCCCGGTTGAACCTGAACTGGAGGACTACAGACCTCCTCTCTGTCGCATTCGCGCCAATCGGAGGGCTCGACGTGAGTTGGTACGCAAGGGGCTGCTTGAGGACACTGGCGACCAAATTTGGTGCGCTGCTGGCTTCACGTACTCCCAGCAGATCGCCGAACAGAGTCAGAAGGAGAAGCCACAGAAGACGTTCGAGGAGTTGGTACCACCAGAGTACCGACAGCACGCCTCCGTCTTTTCCGAGTCTGAATCCCACCGTCTACCGGAACACAAGCCTTGGGACCATGCCATCGACTTCACGCCCGGTGCCCCAGCCAATGTTCGCACCAAAGTCTACCCGATGTCGCAGAATGAGCAAGAGGAGCTCAACCGCTTCCTGGATGAAAACCTTGAAAAAGGCTATATCCGACCGTCCAAATCACCCCTCGCCTCCCCGTCTTCTTTGTCAGAAAAAGGACGGCAAACTTCGTTTCGTTCAGGACTACCGCAAGCTCAACGAATTCACCGTCAAGAACCGCTACCCACTCCCACTTGTTTCCGACATCATTGGCCGCCTCAAAGGCGCCAAATATTTCTCCAAATTCGACGTACGCTGGGGCTACAACAACATCCGCATCAAAGAGGGGGACGAATGGAAGGCTGCCTTTGCAACCAACCAAGGTCTCTTTGAACCCCTTGTCATGTTCTTCGGTCTCACCAACTCCCCTGCCACATTCCAAGCCCTCATGAACTCTATCTTCTCAGACCTCATTGCTGCTGGTAAAGTCGCGGTCTACCTCGACGACATCCTCATCTTCACCTTGACCCTCGAAGAGCATCGCAAGATCACTCACGAGGTCCTTCGACGACTCAAAGCTCATGACCTGTTCCTTCGCCCTGAAAAGTGCGAATTCGAACGCCAGGAGATCGAATACTTGGGTCTAGTCATCAAGGAGGGAGAAGTTTCGATGGACCCAGCTAAGGTTGAAGCCGTTCGCAACTGGCCTGTTCCTCGCAACCTTCGCGCGGTTCGAGGCTTCCTAGGATTCGCCAACTTCTACCGCCGCTTCATCAAGGATTTTTCCACCATTGCTCGCCCACTCAACGACCTCACCAAGAAGAATGTGCCCTGGCAGTGGGGTACGCCACATCAAAACGCGTTTGATACCCTCCGCGATCATTTCATTTCCGCTCCGGTTCTCTCGCTCTGGGATCCTAGTCTGCCTACCCGCATCGAAGTCGACGCCTCTGGCTTTGCCACAGGAGGTGCCTTACTTCAGAAGCATGATGACGGCCTCTGGCACCCCATCGCATTCCGCTCCTCTTCCATGCAGCCGGCCGAACGCAACTACGAGATCTACGACCGTGAAATGCTTGCCATCATCGACGCTCTCAAAGACTGGCGACACTTCCTCGAAGGTCTCCCTCAGCCTTTCGAGATCGTCACCGACCATGCCAACCTCGAATACTGGCGCACCGCACAAGACCTGAGTCGACGACACGCAAGATGGGCCCTCTATCTCTCTCGTTTCCAGTTCACCCTTACCCACCGTCCCGGAAAGGCCAATACTCAGGCTGATCCCCTTTCCCGCCTCGACATTCACCAGGTCCACGACGCTGAAGACAACAGGCAGCAGATCGTCCTCAAACCCGAACTTTTTGCCAAACTCGCCGCCACCAGTATGCTCATCAATCCCCTCGAAGAGCGTCTCAAGCAGGCCAGCAACCGCGAAGCCGAAGTCCTTGCCGGTCTTGCTGCCCTGCGTAACTCTGGACCTGCTCGACTTGTCAATGGCCTACCGGAATGGGAGGAAGTCGATGGCTTGGTCTACCACAAAGGCCGAGTCTATGTGCCCAACGACGATGACCTTCGACGCGACGTCCTACGCCAATGCCACGACGACCCCACCTCTGGCCATCCTGGAATCCACGCCACTCTCGAACGCGTTGAACGACAGTACTGGTGGCCCAGCATGCGCGCCTTTGTCAAGAAATATGTTGAAGGATGTGACACCTGTGGTCGCAAGAAGCATATGCAGCATCCCCATGCCCTCACCCGTCCTCTCGATGTACCTGCTGGCCCTTGGGAGTCAGTCGGTGTTGACCTTATCACGCAACTCCCCAAAGCGAATGGTTACGACGCGATCATCGTCTTCACCGATCACTACAGCAAGCTCATCCACGCCCTCCCTTGTCACTCCAACATCACCACGGAAGACGTTGCCGACATCTACTACCGCGAAATTTTCCGCCTCCACGGCCTTCCTCTCCAGTTCATCAGCGACCGCGGACCTCAGTTCGCTTCCAAGGTCATGCGTGGATTGCTCAAACACCTCGGGATCAAGTCAAACCTCACCACGGCCTACCACCCTCAATCCAACGGTCAGACTGAACGTGCCAACCAAGAAGTTGAGAAGTACCTCCGCATCTACACCAACCGTCGCCAGGAAGACTGGGACAAACACGTCCCCATGGCTGAATTCGTCATCAACTCCCGTGTCCACTCTGCTCACAACCGCTCTCCCTTCGAAGTCGTCTACGGTTTCCTTCCTCATTTCAACATTCCTATCGGCAATCCCTCCGGCCTCTTACCCATTGACGACCGCCTCCAACACCTCAAGGATGCTCGAGAGGATGTCGACGCTGCCTTACGACTGGAAAAAGGACACCAGAAGGACGCCTTTGAAGCAGGTAAACGGGCCGCAGATCACTTCAACATTGGTGACTATGTTTGGCTTGACTCAAGCGACATCAAGGTCAGAATCCCGGCTCGAAAACTAGGCGACATGCAGCTCGGACCCTACAAGGTCCTCGAGCGTATTGGTGAACTGGACTACAAACTGGATCTCCCTCGCAGTCTTTCCCGCATCCATCCTGTCTTCCACGTCGACAAGCTCTCTCGCTGGAAAGGAAACGACGTCAACGGCATCCTACCACCTCCTCCCGAACCTGTCGAACTCGAAGGCGAGGTTGAGTACGAGGTCGAATCCATTCTCAACAGCCAAGTCGTCAACCAAGGAAGAAAGAAGGTACTCCAGTATTTTGTCAGTTGGGCTGGGTACAACGATTCGCATAACTCCTGGGAGCCAGCTGAAAACCTCAAACGTTCAAGAGCCAAAATCAATGAATTCCACCGCCTGCATCCAACTGCCCCGCGCAAGATCTAGGTCATCGAGGACGATGAATCTTAGAAGGGGGGTAATGTCGTGAACACGGTCAGCCCCTAGCCCCTATCTCGCGCCCCTATTTCGTTTCATCTTATCTTTTGATCTTTCATTCATCTTATCGCTTTAACCCCTATTTTCCCTTTGACTCCGTCTCGGCATGGACACTTTCTCTATGGCACGCTGCCTCGTTCTCCCCCTTGTTACATTTCATCCTTCTCTGCTACAGGCGCTGCCTTACGCACAGCCTTTTGATACTTCTATTCATTCGTCTCCCCGACTCATTTCTATTGTATTCTTCTTCTTCGCGCTGCCTCGCGTAGCCTCGCTCGGCCTCGGGCGGTTTCCATTCTTCCCCTTGTTCTTCTCTACGCTGCCTTACGCAGCTTCGCGCGGCCTCGGGCCACTCTTTGTCATTCTATTGTCTTCTTGCTTATTCGTATCTCGGACTCATTGCGGCTACGCACATATTCTGTAGAGTATATAAGCTAGCTAGTACACTCTGTATTTCCTCAGCTTGACCTCTTCGTCAATTCATCGCTTAACTCGCATCTGTTCCTGCTCTCGCCTCTCGGCGCCTCCGCTCTTAGTCGCTCTGCATCTTATCTCGTCGTCGCCGATCGACTTCGAGTCTCATCTGCTCGTCTTCGTTCACCGTGTGGTGTTCGCCTCCGTCCGCTTAGGTCTTCTGACGCGTACTTCGCGACAGTAACACAATCGTTCCGAACTTCATTGGTCCGATGCTTCCTCGAAGAGACGGTGACGACCGAGAGTCGTATGCCTGTGCAATGCTTGTTCTCTTCAAGCCTTGGCGCTGCGGTATGGACCTCAGATCTTCTGATGAGACCTGGAGCGTCGCTTTCGATAGATATCATTTCTCTCCAAGGCAGAAACGATTGATGGCTAATATGCATGTACGATATGAGTGCTACGATGGCAGAGATGACTACCACATTCAGCTACAGGCGGCATCTAGGGGTAAAGAGTGTGAGGAGGAGGCAGACGAGGAAGACTTACATCTCTTTAATGACATCGCAGACGGTGATCTGATGATGAGTGAGTTGTTGGGTGGACACCTTGAGGATGAGTTAGGTACCTGGTCCCAGAGACGTCTTGCTCAGATGAGAGACTTGTCGTCGGTTTACCAGTCAGCGGGCTGGCAAGTCAATGATTTGACCGCTCTTGGTGTAGATAAGTCGGTACCATTTATACCTGAGCAGACTCTGAGCTCGAGTAAATGGAGGGAGATTGTACTAGCCGAAAGGAAATTGTTCCTGAAAAGGCGTAGGACCATGGCTGATGACGAGGTTCAATACCGCGATGCGATGGACCTTGTCCACACAGTAGACGATGTACGTGTCTTGCCCCCACAGTATTTCTTGCGGTCCTTTAAGCCTTCAGACGTTCATGTTCTGTCCACTGTGGACAGCATTATCGAGCAGTCTTCTTTGAACGAAGAGCAAATACGTGCCTTCAGAATAGTAGCCAATCATTCGAGTGAAACAGGATTCGATCCGCTTCTCATGTATATTGGAGGCATGGGAGGGTACTGGGAAAACAAGAGTCATAAGAGCCCTGTTGGCTTGGTTCGAAGCCAGGAGCGAAATGCATCGCATGATTGTATTGGCCCCTACCGGATCGGCTGCTTCTTTGGTAAACGGGTCGACCTACCATTCATATCTGGGTATTAATACAGGCGATCGTCGTGGCACAGCGTCTCCTTCCTCTGTCGATGATGCTAGGACTCGCTTAATTGGAGTCCAATATATATTCATCGACGAGATATCAATGGTATCCTGTCGTGACATGTATTTAATAGACGAGAGACTGAAGCTGATCGCAGGAGTGCCTGACTTACCTTTCGGAGGGTTCAGCGTCATAGCTGCGGGTGACTTCGCTCAATTACCACCTGCAAAGGGTCAATCTCTATATAGCGGACAGGTTTCTAAGATACAGCGTGCGCGTCAAACTAATCATGACTTGGAAAACACGATGGGTCTCCTTGTATGGCATCAGTTCTTAACTGTGGTCCTTCTAACACAAAATATGCGACAAACCATGGATGGATCGGACGACGCCAAGTTCCGAACCGTGCTGGAGAATCTTCGTTATAAAGACTGCACAGACTGTGATGTCGATTTCCTCAAAAGTCGAATTCCAGCTCTGAACTCCTCCTTGAATGTCAATGACGATATGTGGAGGAATGTGTCTGTTATAACCGCCTGGAACACTCACAAAGACCAGATCAACGAGATGAACGCTTTCCGATTCGCTGTCGAAAACAACAAGCGTCTTTTCAGCTTCTATTCTGTCGATACGTTGACGTCTTATGAAGGCCCTCGTCGCCAGGGCAGACGAAGAAGGAAGGCGAACAAACCGATCTCTCTCACCACGTCCGTCCAGTGCGTACTTTGGAAGAGTGCCCCTTATACGAGTGAGCACGTAGCCGGCTGCATTCCAATATGCATTGATATGCCCGTCATGATCAGGCATAACGAAGCCACTGAATTGTGCATCACAAAAGGTCAAGAAGCCAGAGTCGTGGGATGGACGTGTTACGAACTCGCTGAACATCCGACACATTTCGCCTTGGATACCCTGTTTGTCAGGCTCGTGGACCCCCCCAAGATCGTAAAACTGCCTCACCTCCCAGACAATGTGGTTCCCCTTACGAAGATAAGTTCTTCCATACGTGCCGTCCTCCCAAATGATAAGATTCTCCCTATCAGCAGGAAACAGGTTCCTGTTCTGCTAAACTCAGCATGACCGACTACGCCTCACAAGGGAAGACTAGGACTGTAAACGTGGTTGATATTAGTAAATGTAGGAATCATCAAGCCATATATACCGCTTTATCCAGGGGGACGAGCGCTGCCAGCACCCTAATCCTCCAGGATTTCAATTGGGCCAAGATTAGAGGCGGTTTATCTGGGTATCTGAGGCAGGAATTCAGGGATTTAGACACACTTGATGAGTTAACGAGGAGGCGTTACGATCATGAAGTTCCTGGTGATGTTGTAAAAAACACCCGGGATAATACCCTGCAATCGTATCGGGCTTGGTCGAGGGCTAACCCCACCTTGTCTTCGCGTGTTGTCCCCGAGCCTTCGGGTCTCAATCGTGCTGCATTAGATGAAGACCAATGGCCTCTCAAGAGAAAACAGCGCGATGTGGGATTCGAGCTAAGCGCGCTGGTGGGTCTTGCCTGGGATTCGGCTGATCATAGCTGCTCATTCGATGCGGTGCTGCCTATCATCAAGGCGTTATGGGATGAGAGTCCTGGAAATTGGACCCATCGTCTGATGGATTTAGGTGTCTGCATGAAGACCTACGTCCAGTACCTACCTTCTGTTTTGGTCGATAGCGTCACGTTTGAATCCGTGCGAAACAGCTTGAGGGCATACCTTCGGGACCAGGATGCGGAGCAATTTCCCTATGGAACAACAGGCGTTGATGTCATGCATCTAACACGGTGCCTGCTTGGAGTAGCGCATAAGAATCCCATGTCCTATTTCAATTGTAGTGTATGCGAGCGAATCGACGTCGGCGGTATCTACCATAGCTTTGATCGGTTCATAGTCATGTATGGCACATGGGCCTCTACAGCCGACTACTTGGATCATTTGATAACTGCCAGTCTTGAATGCGAATGCGGGAGTGATATGAGCATGGAATACCAGGCGTGTTGTTTGTTCGCTTTACAGCTTAACTCGCCCACTTTGATTAGCAGGCGGTTGGAGATCGATGGGCATAGCTATCGCTTGCTCGGCGTTGTCTACTCAGGAGACAGGCATTTCACATCTCGTATCGTTACCTCCGATGAAAGCGTCTACAGTTCGGACAGCATGATTGACGAAGGGCGTTTCCGTAAAGATACCGATACTGACGGAATGTCAGTCGATGGACTGTGGAGGAGCAAACACCTGGCTGCCGTTTTGGCCTTCTATGCCGTGTGCGATCCGGTAATCTAGTTGGCCCTTATTTCGCCCTTGCGGAATATGCGGACAGGACGCAATATGGGTTTTATTTCATACGGCACATAAATACAAGCCTCCATGTACAACCAATCCCAATCTCTATATGAATCTGCTTTATATTCAATATACTCGAGTACCACGTATCCACGACATCTCCTTGGTTCCGATCCGATGAGTCGGATTGTATCTTATATACCCATCTCTATACTAACCCACCAGATGTCGTGATAAGGCATCTTCGAGGAATCCACTCGACAACGAGGTAACGACAATCTATCGACAAAGTCTGATGAATTGTTTGAGAAGGTTTCGCAACGAGTGGATGCGCGATGTATTGTACGCCTTAGGTGGGGCTCCGCATCTGGGCAGACTAACTAGTTTCATTAGGCTTACGAGACTAATGGCCTATTTTCAGCTGTTTGAAAATGCATGCCGCACGGTGCCAAATGTGCAAGGCCTCTCATTGGTTTTGTAGCTGTCCATGCATCTTGCTGATAGGAACGTAGCTAATATGACCTACACGTGGATGACTACATCAATCGCCTGGGATTGAAACAGACAGGTCCTGTATCCCTCACCGATTGCGTGCGACTGCTGAACACATCATCTCTACCTACCACCCACCTTGATCATATTTATGCTATCTTTTCAAGCAGTGTGTGTACTTTCCGCTATCGTTTCTTTCTTATTTCAAACGTCTGATGCTTATGCGTTCAGGGTGTATTCGCTCTCTCTAAGAACGAACGGCTTGATAGCCTGACGGCAGGGGACGGCACTTTGTATCACGGAAACAAACTAGCTGTCATGCTTCAAGTACTGTTCCGATGGAACGGTCCTCGTCATCGTATTGGAGGACGAACCCATAGTCAGACAGGTATTGCCGGATAGCGATCGACGCCTCCAACGTATGCCGGTACATGTTACTAACTGTTGGCGCTTACAAGGTACTTCTGCATAACCCTTTCACCCGCCTGGTGTTCGAACATCTGATTTGGACAATACCATGCTGATTCTGATGCGATACACCTGCGGAGCGACCCACAATTCACCTGCGTCGATACAATACATATCGCACCTTCTTGTCAACCGTTTCGTCTGTCACGTACTCACCGGACACTTAATATATTAGATGTTAGTCGATCCTTGCCCTCCTGCCTAGGTACGCCCCACCCCCTTCACCCGTCCTTCTTTGTTCCGTGATATGCTGCAAGTTAATTCCTGTCGTTCAATATGTGGTCTTAAATTAGTCTTGCAGTAACGTGAAGCGAAGGTACCTCGATGTCGGATCACGCCATCCACCTTGATATAAATCAAGGCGGCAGCTATCCTACGATAATGCTTTGGCAGCGCCGGGCGCAAGCAAGTAATGCTCTTGAAATTATTCTACCTGTCTACAATGCGTTATAATATCTCCACACATGCATAGAGTGCTTTGGTATCTCTAAGACGATCGGATAATGTTTTCAGATACATCAAAAGCTCAGTCTGCAACGATGGCTAATCATAGCTGGTCGCCGACTGGCCGGAGTATGTGGTGCTCTTCCCGCTTGAGGCTCGCACATGGGAAGCTATCAAGTTCACCTCCAGGCGGCTAGGCTCGCTCACTATATAACAGCCTTCGCGAGAAGGTGCAATACCGTGCGGCGAGTCTAGGCCATAAAGTTCGTAGCCAATCTGATCCGCTCAGTATTGATTACTATTGTGTCAGTGCTTGCACGCCCACAACGTCCAGTCTTCAAGGCGTACGGGATACTGTATAGTTTCACTCAAGGGAATATCAGATTGCTCTGTTTCCATCTTACTGTAATAATATGGCATCCTACCTCATGTTCTATCAGCCCGGTGTACAAGTATTGTGTGTAATGCCGTTGTTCTCTATACATTTCAGTATCGTTTCGGTATCCTTCAAGGTGGATCTGGACCATTCGCCTGTAAATCACGCATATCCACCTCTTGGCGCGATATGATGTGACATTTTCTCATCCACCTTCTGCGAAGCTATCAACTGGGTTTCGTTACTGTTAAACATCCATAACGTTTAGCATTGTGTCATTTCGAAGGAGTTCCGATGTCCTCTAACGTTTCGATGCGTATCATTCTGTTATGGTAGCTTGAACATGTAACCCGCAATCATTGGACCTGTGTCCGGGTCGGACTCGAGCGCCGCATCCCGGCGCCTATGGTATCATGTAGACGCCCCGAATGCTCAACACACACCCCACAGTATACAGAGCTAGGAAATACGTACTCTGAGTAGCATGAACTACTGGCTCGTATATACGCAATATATATTTTCGTACTGTAGACGGTCGTTGGGAAGATCGTACCAGGCTGTGTCGTCATCCGAAGAATGTCTCCAATCTCTGTATGGACGATGAACGGAAAGTGGAAGGCAGCTGCTAACACCATGCGACATATAACACTTTATGGTACGGCAGAGTCTGGGATATTTTATGTCAGCCTTACAGGCAGGTCGTACGTCCCTAGACTTTCATCTTTTCTTTCTTTCGGGGTTTTCTCTTTTATACGGATATTATGTGGACCACACTGATGATCGACCTTTTTTGGGTATGAGCGTATACTATAAAAGGTTTGATCAATTCCCAAGTCGGAACCACAGAACCAGTGACACTGTTGTATGCTCAAGACTTCGATGGACGAAGCCGATCTCAAGGAAGTCAAAGCCGAAGTCAGGTATCATATGAGGGTGAGTGGTAGTATACCTACACCTCGCATATTGCTAACGTACCGCAGACCCATATGTTAATATCTCTCAAGTGTGCCTTTTTCGGGACTGACTGCGAAGAGGTCCAGATGGTGCCGGTTCCAGTCCACGCTGGATACGAAGAGGACACCATGGCGTGCGATCTATATCATCGCTTCTACGTTAACACTCTCAACCCTTGCCACAACCGCGTCATAAGGTTTGAAGATTTCACTATAGACGTTGGAAGTTGGCCAAGGGAGTCTAATAAATCCTCCAAGTATGTCGTGTTTTACGGAAACGGGGTGAGTTACAATCTATTCAATGGTGAATTTCATTCTGATTGACCAAGCGACAGATTGGGGGTGGTACCAACTACTTGATCCGTGGACTGAAAGGAGGACGGGAGCTTAAGATCAAGGGACATGTTCTTGTGGCCAAGACAGACCAGAACGGAGTTGTGGAAGAGGTCGAACGTAAGGACTTGGGAACTATTTCCGAAATGTTAGTCAAGTAAGTGTATCGACATTCAATCTCTTTTTTTTTTCGCTTTGTTTCTGATGCCATTTTGTATAGGGTTCTCTGGGAGCGCCAGTTTAACATGGTACCCGAATTCTGGGCGGATACCGTAGAGACGTAAGGTCCTCAATCGTATAAAGGCCTGGAGGGAAATGTTTCATTATACTTATCCACTACCCACCAATATCTTTCTTGTCTACTTTGCTTTTGCAGTTGATCCTTTACCTTGTACTTCACACTGTCTGTTCAACCCGCTCTTACCCTTTTATCGATGCCGAAAATCCTCTACACCCGTCGCAGACGTGCCACGCTTCGACCTCCGCCTCGATATGCTGCCGCTGATCACCGTCAAGGGTTGATATCCCCCACCCACCTGCGTCGTTCAGACCGTATACGACACGCGAAGAAGCTCATCTCGCTGGTCTTCACCATTCCAGAGTTATTCCTTCGCGTCATCTCGCAGCTGGACTGGCACGATCTCATGCGGATTGCCAAGGTATCCAAGCATGGGCAGGCATGTGTTCGGGTACAGATAAGCGACCGTATTCGATACCTCCTTGATCGTTGGATTCCCGCCATCCATATGCAGGACTTCCTCAATGCCCTTAACCGCTCTGGTGCGGTTGTGGTTGGGTCGGTTGCCCGCAGGCTTTTCAGTTTACATTGCGAGTGGTACGAAATGGCGATGAAAAGGGGAGAGCTGCACACGATGGATTGGTCCTATGACCTCAACATCGTTGCTCCTGCCGGAAGGGCGGCAGAGTGCAGGGCGTTTTTTCCAGAGTATCGGATATGACACTTGGCTCTCAGAGGAAGTCGCATGCCACTATCATGGCTTCGCTTCTGGCATGGAGCGCGGTTACATGTGTCGAGAAGACGGACAAGTAAGCACTCCCCTTGTTATCGTGTCTAGTGTTGTGACTAACCATATTTTTATAGAGCAATGAAGTCACTATAACTGAAGCTACTGGAGGCGTTGTACCTGTCGTCGTTGCGTCTCCCACCACATGCCAACTGAACATGTTCTCGTCCACCACCCTCTTCACCTTTGTGCCCCTCTTCATAACAAAGTACATGGGGATGCGGACTGACATAACGAGCCTTTCATACCACCGACGCCCTCATCCCACCATCATCCTCTATCCCTCGAACAAGCAGTGGGAGGGTAAGTGTGGGATCTACTGCCCTTCGAGGTTTAGAAAGACGATCCGCGATCTCTCTACGGCTGTTTTTGTATGGAACAAACAGTATGCTGTGCCTGAAAGCAGGGTCAAAGGAGTTGACTACCTTCTAGCACGAGACACTGTAGTCTGGCGTTTCAGCACTTATTGCCGCAACGCATCCTGCCCTAATTACGTTCCTCGATTCAGGTCCCGCAATGTACTCTAGTTGATCCCATTTCTCGCCCTGTCTTCTGCTATTTATTCTCTGATCTTGACCGATTTATATATCACTCTTTTCCTTCTTTCTTGCTTCTCCATGTTTCTGTTGCCTCTCTCCGATATATCCTGGTTGATGTACACTCTGGCAGATAACACGTGAACTATTGTATACTTACGACGCGAACGCAGGATGTATCTTATTTATATACTTGTGGGATATACACGCCAGTCCAACAACGTACCAGAGCATTTTGTTCATGTTTCATGATCGAGTTACTCAAAGACTATAGGTGTTGGAATGTAGGTAGTTCGAATGACGACCGGGATATAGAAACAGACTGTTTCGAAGTACCTTCCTTCTGCTTTCTAGACCTTTGTGATTCTTTACCGTATACCTCATATTCAATGGTTTATCTAGTGCTGTCACAAGTAAGCTATACTTATAAGACACGAACATGATGCACTTTATGTTGTAGGTATGGTACCGGCCTTTCCGCTGTAGCTCTCGGATCGACTGTGGACTTAGAGCTTAGATTTGACCGGACAGCCACGTTACATCCGCTTTTCCCGAGCTCGGTGTCTTTTGCCTCCGTCTTCTGCTTTCACTATTGGATGTGCTGCTCACTCTATCCGTAGGGTAAAACCGCTTCGCTATTAATATCAGTATCCCCAGCTGGCGGAGGGTCGGGAAAACGTGCCAACATCGTGCTCGATCTCTACATCGGGTCGACGGGTCAAGCTGGATGACGCTGTTCGATCTTGCACTTTATAGGCGCCTATGGCTGTGGGCTTCCGTTTCTACACCAGACCAAACTTTGAATATATACATTCATCTTAGGATTGAAGTACAGTCTACTTAACGTTGCAGGTGGAAGCTGATCCCCGGAAAAGGGGCAAATACCCAATTGATTGATCGCCAAAGGCCGACGCGATTTGTTTACACTGTAAACAAAGTCTTTACGGTCCGATTTGCGAACTGATTTCAGTGAGACGGGGTAGGTAATTGCCGAAGTCTCCGCCTCAGGTACAACGAACTGCGGTCTTTGGGCCTATCAGAGGGTCGGTTCATATATCAGATACGAAAACACGTCGTCCAGCGACGCGCAGATAAGTACATGAGTACGATAGGGGTGATATCAACTACCATACATTATGGAACCATCATTTTGTATTCCTATGGAACTGACGACGGTCCCAAATGTGAGTCCCACAATATCGAGTCCAAATGACTCTTTTTGCCTTGCTTGAGGCCCCAGCTCCTCCTCGAGGAGGCCTTTGGGTTGGATAGGGGCTCTCGCGACGCGTCGAGTCGTTATGAACCACCTGTCGCCGACACCGCCGCTGTCACTGTAACGGTTCCTCGCTGTCCCAACTCTTTCCTTTCTAGACTCATCGCGCATGAGGCGGTATTGACGTTAAGATTTGTTCTATGGATGGTCGCGTCTATATTGGGCGCTTAGCCGCGCCTGGACCTCGTCATCCGCTCGTACTTGATCCGTTGTATGCTCCGATCATTCCGTTATTTGTGCGCAAACAAATCGCGCTGGAATTAACGCGCGCATCATACAGCCATTAGCGTACTTTCTCGTTCTGATTGCAGGCGTGCAGTATTTACTAGTCTAAAAGCGAATACGACCTATATCGCTTTATCTGAAAGCATTTACAGTATACCGGATACTTTGAAAAGCTGAGATGGTCCGAAACATTGTAAGCAAACTCACTGTCTAAATAAGCGCCGTCCTCAAATGCCTGCAGTTTATTGATGAATCTGCACGCGATGTGGAAGACGACTGGGAAGAGGAACAGGATGAAGAGGATAACGACGGAGAGGAACTTAACGAGCGTGTTTCTGTGAATCAGACATCTGTAAGTCACTCTTTTTATCCTTGTGATATGGTACAAGTCGAAGGCCTACCGTTCGTTAGACTTCCGAAGCCAATTCTACTACAGAAGATGATCTCTCAGCAACTAACCGGGCACGATGGATATCAGTGGTTGACGTTATAGCATCTGCCTATGCCGCAGAGCCTGCTACGCATTCGATCGGAAGCAGTTGCGTGGCCGACGGAGGCACACCTCACGATCAAGCCAACATTGCTTCAGGCGAAATTACGCGACCATTTGCCACTTCAATCGCTTCGAAATCCGCGCCATCGTCTCATGGCCCTTCATTCGGACGTCCAGGAAGCTCTGAGGCATCCAGCTCCTCTCTCAGGACCATCGAGCTTGTCCAATCAAAGGCACCCGCTTTGTCTATGCCCCGCCCTTTTGTACCCCTTCCACACCAGTATCTTTACAGCGGGTGGCTAGGACCTCAGAGACAGGACAATGGCATGCAAACAGTACGTCTATTATTATGCTTACATTTCGAGTGCTTATATCTGTTTCAGCTGAATGCATCTGCTTTGCTGTTGAGTAGCCGATCTCTTGAGTGGACCCGAATCCAATCAGGCACATACCGCAATGACATCGGGCTTATAGTAGACGTCGCTGAAAATGTGGCTACTACCTATGTCGTACCCAGAATCGGGGACCCTGATGCCCCCAGGCGACGTGGGTCAAAGAGGTTCTTCACATCGAAGGAGGTTCGGCGATACGTCAGGAGTGGCCGGGACTTTACCTATGAGAACAGCCTTGGCTTCGATCGCTGGACGCTAGGAAGAGGCCACACCCGCATCTTCAAGTGTGGATTTGAAGTCCTTTCGCTCAAAACTGGCTACAGCGGCCCTGGCGAACTCCCAACTGTAGAGGAGTTTCAGCTCTTCTACACGAACCACTGCCCCCACCTCGACACTCAAGAAGGGTTGGAACTCCTAGAGCGCACCGCACGACTGCTTCTTCCACCGATATCACCCAGGGAGCGCTGCGAAATCGTAGGAGGGCCTTTGTTCGGTTCTGTCTGTACAGTAACGGGACCATCGCACAATGAGCACGAGCTCGACGTGGTTGTTCTCGGAGGTCCTCATGCTTCAGTACCCGCTTGCCTGCTTCGTCGTTTTTTCAGGCCAGGCGATCTGGTGGAGGCCCGGCTTGGTTTCCACGTGGGCACTGTGGCATTCGTCGTCGATGTCCAGGATGCAACAGTGACAGCACTCGACGTTGTAAGTTGCCTCTTCACTGATGTCTGGCCCGTTGTATTCACTGCGTGTTCTTAGGAGTCCTGCAGCGAAGTAACCTTCCTGAAGGACTTCTTGGTCTTCCACAACGAGGCGTTCACTCCAATGGGTGATGATGCACATAGATGGCTGTCTGTTGGCCATATTAATCGCGCTCCAAACGGGGTTCAGATAGGCGACATGTGTGAAGTGATACGAGGCCCCGAAGCTGGCGCCAAAGGTCGGCTCATTGATAAAATCGGAAGACCTTCGTCTGTGGCATACGACAGTTACAGGATGACATATGGGTTAGAGCTCGATGTCGCAGACAAGGGAACAAGGGCATTGGTGGAGGTAGATGGCCAGTACAGACTCATCATCGCACCCACGAAGGACCTCAAGTTGTTGACGGAATACATGCCACTTACCGGTGCTGATGTCTCAAGACTCGTCGGATCCCACCCACACCTATCAACTATCATCCCCGTGCAAACGATGCTGGATGATTTGCCTGATAGGTTTACGAGATTCATTGGCTACCGGGTCACTGTGATTGGTACCCACCATTTGAAGGGTTCACAAGGATGGTTGCGAGCAGTGTCAATGGACGTCGCTGTGTGCGAGCTCGACCATTCTGCTGTATTTTCAAAAGCTACCCACCAGCTCCATGTTGACAAAATCGGGGTTTATTGGTGCGTGCGTACTGCTGTTTCGAATCGACACACATGCTAACATAGTGTTCAAGCTCTACATCTCGTAAATGGGTAAAGTTGGAGGATGCTATTCGCCCCAACAGACGTGGGATAACCATGGTTTATGAAAAAGAGGGTGCTCCGCAGCGGCCCCTTATGCGAGCTAGGACTCCACCTGCTCCTCCTCTGCCTTCGCAGTACCTGGGATCCGTCTGGGATCCAGATCCCCAGAAAACCAACGGTTGCGAGCTTTCAAAATGGAGTGAGTCCCCCGCTATCGTCGCTTGACTCCCTGATGACTAACCTTTTCTTAGTTGAATGGTTTCCTGCCTTGGCTTCAGCACTGCCTACACCAGGTCTGCTGGTCAAGCTGGAAGCTCCGTTCATCATGTTCCATGGAAATCCAAACGTATGGCGTATCATGAAGCTTAACGGCTCCGCGGCACCCAGCCTTGTTTACGGGGTCGAAGGGGTGTTTAGTTTCCCTATCGAGCACCCTACAGAGGTCCCGCCCGATCGAATGTTGCCACTCCGTCCGTCTGAGGTACAGCGACCTTACGAGGCGCTGGTCGTCCATCGACGCCACGAATTCTTTGGTAGGGTTGTGTTGGTGAAGCCTTGCGATTCACCTCGTGTGTGGGTTGTATCACTGCCGACAGGGAAGGATAAACGAAAATTCAGGTTGGAAGACGAAGATCTGGTGCTTTATGGGCGTTTATGACTATAGAGGCATTGTATATTAGCTATCCGTTCTGAATACTTTACTTCAACCCCCCCTAACAGCCACCACAGTTTGAAAGCATACAATGAGGGCTATACAAACCAATGATGTTGTAAAATACGTGAGGCACGTATTCACGTCTCTCCAGACCGAAATATGCGGCAAGGCCCTTTGGAGTGCGGTAGGGACACCATCGAAATTACTCTGCATGGTGAGGATGCTACTGCATTTCCCATTGGAAAAGAGTGCGTATACAGCCCAGATCTCATGGAGCGCGTATTTGGGGATGGGCAACCTCCAGCAGCACCCATGAAACGCTGCACACGCTGCGCATCTCTGACTCTAACTGCACTTATCTTCTGTCAGGTAGCCTCTGCAGCTTGTCCTCAACATCTCCGTATTCCCCTAGATACGGATGTTAATATGCTACCGTTGAGCCTAATGATTGCTATAATTGCGGGCTATATTCAGGCAGCTTGCAGGCCATACAAGGCGGCCGGGAGGATTGAAATAACATAGATGGTCACCAAGATCTTGAAATCTACACCTATCGTTGTATTCTAAATGGGGAACAAGCACACGGTTCCTTCACAAACAGTTACACTTGACATCCAAGGCCACACCAAAACTCACTACCTCAGGGGACTCATATATACAGTGAAGGATTTCACTTCACAGCAATACGCGTTGGCAGAAAGCAATGTGTTTGTTTTTATTTCAGCATACAGACCGGATACGAATCATGTATCTACAACGGTACACTGGACAATATTAGAGAGTTTGCGCAACAGCGCCGTGGCGCTTTTTGGACATTGCGCGAACCGATGGCTGGGCGCTGATGCTCAGGTGGAGCTGGTGCCCCTGGCGCTCTACCATCCATAAAATTCTGGCATTCCCGACGAGCTGCGATCGCTAGATCGTACAGATTTGGGGCTAGTGTCGAGCAGAGGTGTCTAAAGGATTCGGCGGTGTCAAACACAGGAATTGACCACAGGTTTCTTAGTGACACAATTTATGAACTGCGCAACGCGAAAAAGCGCCAAGGCGCTCTGTGAGCGCTGTGGAGCGCCGTGGCGGTGTTGCGCAAACTCTCTAGTAAATCTGCTGATTCCCAGATAAGGGGCAGATGGCGCAGCTTGGTAGTATCCGTATATGTTTACTCTGACGCTTTCTGAATACATGGATAGGGTGATTGGGGAGGGGGAGGGGGAAGAGGGATGTAATGTGGTTTGAGGATACGGACAAGACGCGCCTACCGTCCAAATCAGGTACGTTAATCTCGACGCGATTTGTTTGGACGCCTTTGAACACGGATCAATGAACAAACAATCCGCTCCATTGACAAGTCAGGAACCTCAAGTTCAAGTGCTAGCCTCAAGGCAGAGGAGTGGAAGAAGAAGGGCGGATACATTGATCTATATGTCCAAATAGAGGGCAGATTTAGTGGAAATGTAATATCTGAAAAGCTCACACAGCATCAATGGGAACAAGGGCTGCAGGATCCTGCTTGGGCATCCCGATAACAATGTCCCATTAGATGTAGGTTACAAGGATCCAGGCTTGATCCCTGTATTGCAGTTGAGTCGTGCGGCAGACAATAGTGTAAGTACTATCGTCCGTTTGAGGACGGAACTCAAGATCCTTTGGTCTCGGCGCGACATACCCGATTTGGGTGTGTCACTTCCCATTTGAGTTCGGCGCCATCGCGTATACCTTACGCCTGTCGCTCCCTTCATCCTGTCCGTATCTTTCATTTATTCTTATTCTCTTCATCCTCGTCTGTATCGAAGACAGCCGGACAATCAGATGATCCCATCTAATTAAGGTACATTGCAGGCCCTATCTACTATACATATAACCCATGTACCTGCTACCTGATTCGGGGGTCCACCTCTCGAGCAGGTTTTCCTGCCGATACCACTCTTTCTCACTCAATTTCGCTCACGTCTATGTTGTCGTCTAAGCTTCTTACTACGAAGAATTTCGCTTTCGTTTCTACTCTTAGTGCTTCGCCGAGAAGCCTCCTTCACGTTGCTATCTCGTATCGTTCCCCTTCCCCCATCCTTCTCCCACCTCTCTAGGTCCTGGCAGCCTCACCGATTGGTGATCGGGCGCTTCACATACCCTCGAACCCCTGAGTGCGATCCCAATACCTTTACACTCTCTTCATCTGGAGCCCACCGCGAGGTAGGCTTCTTTCACTATTGTCTTTGGCTCTAAACCCGGACCATTACCTTCTTCGAGATTTTTCTCTTTCCCTCACTTATCCTGTCCCCATCGTCATCGTTCAACCACGCCTCCTAGACGGATAGCCAAGGCCGGTCTAGCATCAGCCTGCACCGACCAACTCATCCTCCCTTCTCACAACACTCCCCCTCCTTCCACACCAGTTCAAACGCGAGCTCGCGCAGGTTCGTTATATTCGCCTCAGCAATTCTTCTCGCCACCATCGTCGCCCAACTTCTCAGATTCCCATCGCTCGATCCGTTCCAGTCCACACACCCTACTTATCTTATTGCCCTAAGGTCTTCCCCCTTGATCTCCAATCCTCCAACTCGCCAGTTCAACCATACATCTGGCTTTTGCCCTCCGCCTATCAAACTCTTTCCCCACCTCCCTGGTCACCAAACTTCCCTGTCATGGCAGATACCATCACCCGTCGTGGCATGCATAGATGGTGCGAGACTTGTGCTCCTCAGTACGATGGAGTTCCAAAGGTCATCTCGGCGAGTACCTCAAGAATTTCTGGCCTGTCGCCACCTACCTCAAGTTGAAAAAACCGTTGGTCGGTGACAATTTCATATCTAACACATTCATCTTCGGTCTCCCCGTCTCCCAAATCGCCAAATTCACTCTTGTTTAGCGATACTGAAGCCTGATCACCACACCGACGATTCCTATGACTTCGATGATATCCACGATGCCGTCATCTACATCCTTTCATCAGGAACTGCATACAGGGAGACTGATGTGGCTGTCACAGCTGCTCTGCCTGCGTTGATCTGCTCTGAAGCTCTATCGCTCAATTGAATATGGTTTTTACCATGGGAATGGAGGCTTTTTAGAGGCTAGTACCTAGTATATAAGGACTGTTTATACAGGGCATGAGCGGAATTGTGGTTGGTATCATAGTCTAGGTACCGGTCCTCTACGTTTTCCGTGTTACAACATCGTTTGATAAACTCTATTCCACCATTCAGGGTTATATAGAATCGTGTAGAACCTGACGTTACCTGTCATGGCTTGACAACCGAAATTTAGGTGTGTGCGTCGCAAGTTTGGAACGGTCGCCAAGGTTTCCTTGTGACTCTAGGGCTTTACAAGGTAGAGTCCAAGCCATTGAGACTGTGAGCTTCGCTTTCTTATACCAGCTAGTGCACAAACCTTGGACGAGAATGTTTACCTGTATATATTCAGGTTTTTTGAAACACTGCTGGAACTAAACTGAGAGATTTTCACTTCAGATCGTCGGTTGATTGCGGAATCTGTATGAAAGCTGTCTGGCTATATATATATGGGAGGTGCGGAAATATTAGCCAATGCTTGTTTGTCATTTCAGGCATATGACCTCTGCAGTTCCGAGGCATTTCCCGTATTCACAAGGAGTTATGACGTGTGTCTGTATGTCCTGCCAAATAGACATTATCGAGCTGCAAGCACAAAGAAAAGATCCAAGTGTCTCAAAGTGCTGCGGTAGGTACTGCGAGAGGCCCCTGATTTCCTGTAGAGTAGTTTTCGCGCCGATGGTATCTTGATTTCGGACTTTATAATAATTGTTCGCTTTCCCGAATTAGGAGTACATATAAAATAAGCCTATAAGTATCGTTATGAAGAAAGCCTAGACTTGAGGACCAACATGCTCTCATTCTTCGACGTGGTGACAAGCTTTCTCCAGGGCATTCGTAACTACTTTTGTCCCCCTCACGCAGTGTCGCAACCTTGCGATGTTGAGATGTCGCAACCTCGTGACGCTGAGATGTCACAACCTCGTGACGCTGAGATGTCACAACCTGGCAAGGTTGAGGTTGGACGTGAGGTCGTTGTGGTTGGATGTGAAGTGGCATCGCCGCCTCCGCAAAGTAAGTCTGTCGATTTAATTGTCAAGTTATATGGTCTAAAGATTGAATGCCTAGTCTCCTTGCCCAAGGAGAACCAGGATCTCTCTCAATCGCGGGAGAGTTACTTTGTTTCTTTGGCGACCTTCATATCGAAGACGCATCAGGTATATACCATATTGATCAGAGCTCTATAAGTAACTGACATCTATACAAGGATTTGCTGACAGGTGGTGGCCATTCCAATATTCGATGGACTGCATTTCTGGGTGCCTCCTGCTCCAAGACAAGATATGTTCCTGTCAGGGCATATCCGGAGGCAGACGAGGAGTGTACAATCGATACACTCTTTGCCCAGCATTACATTGATGGCTCAGAACCCTGGGTAACACGTCTTGGTGTGGTCGTTGAAAAGGAATCTTTAGAAGGGTTTTATATGGTAACAAGCCCCATCGTACGCAACATCTATCTTCGTCTAAGAACATTCATGTCTAATCCTGACTTTAGACGCTTCCAGGACTTGAGACCAACGCTATCATTCAGCGTTTGGTTGTGGCTGTCCCACTTGAAGCGACAGGGCTTCCAGGGTCGAAGGGGAATATTCTTATTGCTAAGGTTGATCGGGCAGGCCGAGTACTTGATATTGAGAGAAACGATTGGTTTGTTATTCAGAAGGAGCTTTTGACCTACTTTTCAGCTCCTGGTTACGGTATCTGATGTGATAGTTGCACCATAACATATAATACAGACCCCAAAATCATCACCTGCTGGGAATTGAGGTCGATTCAGAGTTCGATTCCAGGGTCAATTTTATCGCCGATTCTTGACCCAGAACTTCAGTTGTGAGTCGATCAGGATATTGACCAAGATAGGGGCAATGGATATGGGCTAGAGTCTGACTGGTGGTCACACTCGAAGCACATAAGCAATATGTGTCTAACACAACACACATAAACAATACCAAATAGTGTGTCATGGTATATATAGACCCAAATCCAACACTGCTTCAAGCTCACGTCTGTTCTTTCTCACACACTCACTATGTCGATAAATCTCTTCCACTATTCAAAAGCAGTAAATATCTCTCAATTTGTCCGTATCAGGACACATTGTGCATTGCCACCACTCCAACCAGCTTTACCAGTTCCTGCAGCTCGTGCGGGTCCTCTTTTTCTTTTAATCTCCCTTTTATCATTAATTTATCGGTTCTGTGCAATCTTCTACCATTTCATTCGCTTCTTATCACCACCCCACTCTCTTGAATCTTCACTTCCACCACAGAGCCCAATCCCTTTATCTCCATGTCCTGATGCTTTGCACTCAGCTCCGGCCTCCTTGTCCAGACCCCTTACCATTTACCATGAAGAATGGAAGGTGATTGCACCAATTTCCAATTCTATCCTTGGTGTTGGTTCCCATGTCGTCTTTTCTGGTCACTTACCTTGTAAAGAAGAGGAGCTAGATGGCGGAGATTCCGCAATCAGTGCATATGTCACCAGGCATGGAACGATTGTCCGTATCCATGCCTTCTACCAAGGCTGGGTATACTTCCAGCTAGATGTTCTTCGACAACCACCAAACATCAGGAATTGTCTTCTCATTGTCCCCCTTCATCACACGAAGCTGTCAAAGTGGGATAGGGTGAAATACTGGGCCAAGTACCCCTTTCTTCCTATTGAGTCATCAAATGACTGGTACGTGTCTTAAGTCATCATGTATTATGCATAGGCTAACCAATGCATAGGCATAGCATTCCCCGTCTCCATCCCCGTCTTGAACGGGACTACAACCCAGAAGATTACCAAGTTGGATTGATTGTGTAGTGCACTAGTCTTTGAATCGCATAGCCTTCTTCAGCCCAGGTTTGATTGAATGAGCTGAATATGTACATATCTGGTCCCTCTATCTTCAGCTACTCTTTCGATTTC
>JAHBOF010000300.1:0-44778 GCA_020736565.1 Coprinopsis sp. MPI-PUGE-AT-0042 | reverse complement strand
ATCTTCGGATGAGCAAGAAGATGCTTGACTGCGCCTTCGTTACCGGATTTCGCAGCGCAGATTAAAGGTGTCTCCCCCCTTTTGTTCGCTGCGTTCACATCAACGAACCGAAATGAGAGTAGCTCTTGGAGTGTGTTGAGGTGGTAGGGTGCATGCATGCCAGATGCAATGGTGTAGCCTTTCGCCTCTTTGTGCGACGGTTTGGATCAAAGGTGTTGATCAAGTGACCGCCGGCCAGAGTGATAGGAAGGCGGAAGAAAGCGACAAGGTGGAGAGGACCAACAAGTTCCATCGGTTCCCAAGGGTCCCCAACTCTACAGGGAACGACTGACATCCTCTCACAAATTCCTTCACTTTCGTCGCCATC
The DNA here is from genome assembly GCA_020736565.1 of Coprinopsis sp. MPI-PUGE-AT-0042. NCBI lineage: Eukaryota > Fungi > Basidiomycota > Agaricomycetes > Agaricales > Psathyrellaceae > Coprinopsis > Coprinopsis sp. MPI-PUGE-AT-0042. The sequence continues at coordinate 44,411 of JAHBOF010000300.1, read as the reverse complement.
AAGGGGTCACATAACGAAGTTTGAGCATGCCTTGACCACGCGTGGTACGAGTATGGCAAGAGAGGATCAGCTTCCATGACACAGTCGAAAGCGTCTTTGCGGCTGTCTTTCCAGTCTTGGAATCCATGGTGCATCAGGCGGCCCATGCAAAGCGAAGCCATGAGCGCGTGAAGGTGAGGGAAGGTTTCAAGGACAAGAAGCTCCAAAGTCTCTTTTCCGGTGTAATCTAAGATGCCAGGAGTTGTGAAGAAAGTGACCATGGTAAGTAATAGAGGTACTCACGGACAAGGCGGACCACCCTTGTCCACTCATCGACAACTAATAGCCCGCGACAGAGTGATAAAAGCACGTTGATGTCAACCAGCCGATCGGAGTTGAATTCATGGGTCTCAAGGCAGGTTGCTGCAGCATGCCGCAACTCGTCGACTTTCATCGACCTTGATGCGTTTAGGACCCAAATTATGCAGTTTTGCGCGCCTGAAGACCCGTTTTCGACGCTTGGTCGACGATTCTCGCCCAGGTATGTCGATATACGTCCTCGATCTGGGCGGGGAACCGCTCAAGTGCCTCCTTCACATCCTGAACGCTGGAGCACTCATGAAGAGCAGCCATTTGGAGTGACGCATGTAGAAACCTGTGGCATGTTGAGTACTCCTTGAACTTCCAGCAACGCGGGCGCCAATGGTACTTACATTCCTCCACATTTCTTTCACTGATGACACAAGGTATTCTCGCCAAGACGGGTCCGCATTGTCCAGAACGTGGCGAAGGTGTGGGCTACACTGGATTTCCTTGTCGATATGGAGATCAAGATCACTGTCACGAGCGGCAATAGTAAAGTGGTGAGCATTGGGAAAGTCCGCCTCCAGAAGCTTCAGGGGCCGAGAGGTGACGAAGAGCTTGATGTCGAGCGACGTGAGCCGATCAAGTAGTTCGAATTGAAGCCGGGTGGGGGCCTCGTCCAGCGCGTCGAGGAAGAAAAATATAGCTGTGACCACGTTGTGAAGCTTTTCAACAATTGGAGAAGCTCCTCTTCGCTCGGACGCGTCTTGAGGCGAATGTGCTCATCGTAAATCTTCTCTGCGAGCACGAGGCAGCCGGGGTGCTTCGATCACTTGCTTGACCAACACCTCCAAGCAATGGCGAACCGTGAGGCCCGCGTTGTCGCTGTAGCGGATGTAGATGTAGCCAATGCAGATCTCCTCGGCCATTTCCTTTGCTCGCTTTGCAACGCCGCCGATGACAATAGATCTGAAAGCCTGGTCAGCAGGTATTCACTTGGACAGTCCGAGACATACGTCAGGACAGTTTTACCAGCTCCCGCTACGAGAATCAGTTAATTAGACGTGTTTTCCGAACGAAAAATGGGCGTGGACTCACGGATCCCGGACCCCCACATCGTTTTAACAGACCCTTTGGGATCCCACCAAGCCGGAAATGTCTTGAGTTCAAAGATCCACTCTCCTGTCTCTGGTGTCGCCTTGCTAAGGGTATCCTGCTGAATTCGTCGAAAGTTGTCAATCGGCTCGAGGAAAGACATCAAGTCGGTCTTTGCTTTCTCGTAGTAGTTCACGTCACGCCCAGCAACGACGACCTTCGTCCCGGAGATCTCAACACTTTGGGCTTGGATAGCTGGGTTGGATCCAAAAGGGGCGCTGTTGGCTAGGCAAGAGACACATTCAGCACGCTCCCTCCGAAGTGTCTATCGCGTACCATCTGAAACGGCCGCCATTTGGCTGCTTTCGCCATCCTATACGCCAAGTCAGTCATGACGAGATCGCATAGTTTCCAAACTCACCATTTGGATTTCAAGCAGGGGGAAGTTCAGGTGAGCGTGCAACGGGGATGGTGGTGGATGGGAGGAAAGGTAAGTCATTTGCACAGCTTCTGCATAATCTATGAGCACGAGAGCGGGCACGATGACAACACGAGGCTCAAGCTTGAGCGCTCGTTGCTGTGAATAGTCTGTGATCGAACAAGGAGCTTGCTGCCTCGACTCCGCTTCAACGTGCCGCAGGGGCCGCAAAGCGCAAGCTGATGCCATTTCGCATACATGTTATATCCACACCATTCCAGCGAGCTAGCTGGTTGGGCCTTTCAATCGTTCTGAGCTTGTCCCATGTTTGCTCCCAAACCGTGCGCCACTTAGCTCGCATCGTCTCAAAGAGTGCATGGACGCGTGACGGAGTGCCTGGAGAGGAACTAAACGAGTTCGGGAGGAAAAAAGGTATCCAATATATCATACTTAATGCTGGCATGGTGTGCCTTTGTAGACGAAAGACAGCCAAGTGTCTGGGACGTGCAAGAGGAACAGGGCAAAGTCGCATTCCGAAAATCTCGGCCGCGATCAAAATGCCATCAGCGACATTTGAATCCCAGGCGACTCTTTTCTCTTCCACTATCCTCGTCCTTGTTCAATCTTCATCTACCGTCCTTCCAATACTCTGCCAGCCTCTGACCACCAGATGAATCCAAACGGATGCTCGTCGAACTTCTGCCATATGCATTCTAGTCCCTCTTGAGCACACGGCAACGAAGCAGCCAGAAGGTCTACCGCCAATGCCTGAAACGACGGCAGGACAGCGTCTCGATTGATCAGCTATACCGTGCCTGTGTAGGGAAGAGGGTGCCACGCAGCTCCAGCCAGCCTGTTAGTCTTCTCCTCCAGCTGTCTTTACTCCCTCGCGGACCTCCTCTTCCTCTTTCTATTCTCTCGTCTCTAACCATTCCCGTCCAGACAGTTCTCGATATCGACCCCTTCCTTGATCGTCCTCTCCTTGCATAAACCCACTGAGTGCTCGCTCGGCCCCTAAGAGCGAGACACACCGTTTCAACCAAATCAAGGCCGTCATGGTGAGTATCGCTATGTTGTCGGAGCCGTGTCGAACTCTAAAGGCAGCTTTAGATCTCTCAAGGCTCAAAAGAGATTTTCATCGAGCCTTCGTGGCCTTAGAGTTCTAGAGCGAAGTTTGGCACCCCAATACTTCACTTGGAGGATGCAGGCTTCTCAGCAATTCAAGAGGTAGGTTATCATCCATTCGAACTAAAGTCGAGCCCAGCTAATTGCGAAGTATCAGGCGCTCGAGACACTTCGACGTAAACGTAGGCGCAAGCCACACAGGAACAACGTCTAGGATGCTGTCCCAGCCTCTCCTTTGTCTTTCATGCAGGCTCATGGCAACGCCAGACGACTCCTACGTTCGACGTCTTCTGTCGTCATTGGGGGCTACAACACCTCAGGGTGCGATCAGCCAGCGGAAAGGAAGGAGAAGTTGAATATGGCAGAGGGGAAGGAGAAGGATAAATGGCTCTCATGGGCGCCAGGACGGTGCAGGAGAACGAAATGACCCTACCTCACGCAACACGACACCGAAGGGTCAACTCGAAACCACATCCTCCGCGATTTGATCCTTCGATACCACACTCTCCATGCTTCACGAAACGCTCGAGAACAATGAAACCGAATAGAACACAGAGCCGCGAAGCCTTCAAGCAATGGTCGATGCTAGGCAGAACTCGCTGGAAGGCGAAGTGAAGGATACGGGGCGGAGTAGGAGGTGGAGGAAGAGCTGGACAGCAAGAGTAGGGAGGAAGTGCCGGTTCTAGTCGAGTGGGACCGTGACTCGTTGACGATGCATATTGCTGCGCTCGAGGTCCCTCCGGAGGAGACCAAAGAAGCGTCGGACAGCGAGGTAGTCAGGTTGCAGAAGAAGAGGGTCAACACATGGCGTTGGTCGACGCGATGAAGAACGACGTCTCACATGAGGATGCATCACGCCGGCGAAGTGAAGAGGAAGTTGGAAGAGAGCTTCGTGGAGGAGATGGAGGTCTTCGAGCCGAGAAGGATGCAGAGATCGCAGCGAGGGTCAATCGGATTGGCCTCCCTGTCGCCCTCAAGGGGCTCAAGATCAACATGAAGGACTTCGCCACCTCTCCGAGAACAAGGTCATGCGGAAGGGGCAGACTATCGAAGAGCCCGGGGATCAGAAGTTGGCCTACGCTCAATGCGTCGACGAAACCGACAAGGGGACCACGTCCTCTGCGATCGACTCAAGCGGCAGTCGATGGAACGTCAGTGCCCTCCCCAACGAAACCAGCAGCTCCTATGATGCTCGCTCTGCTCTGACGTACGTTCAGTTCCACCACCGGTTCGATCTAGCTCATAATTGTGTATTCAGGTGTCTGAGCTCTTGAACTTCATCGCCCTACCCTTCGCCCTCGCAACTCTCTTAGAAATCAAGGGTTTACCCAGCCTATCAGAAGGGGGGCGACATCTACATATATCATGCGTAGTGGGTATCACAAGTTTGACCTCTGTACTTCAACATTTAACCGGGATTCTAGAGCCTGTCCAATTCGAACGTCTTTCAACATAGGTACGAAGGCTAGGAGTAAAGATTGGAAGGGAGTAGTGGGACCAAGGCAGGTAGCCTTCATTTATCCGTCGAGACTTGCTCAGCTGACACACAGAATCCAGGGCTTTGTAGGCACACATTTCCCCTCAGCCCGTGCTCCCTGACCCTCGCGCTCCGCCCGCTCAACGGGTATCCACCTTTCAGGGACCTTAATGCGACTAATCACCCTGATCTGCGCGATTGCAACTGCTTTGGTCTGGTGAGTCATCTCGACGTTTATGCACCAACCATGCACAGGCTCCATCACGGCCCCTCCAATCCTTGGGTAAGGCTGGACCCATGCGGAAGGTGAGTACCCACGTCGATAAATCGTTTGGCTGGCTCATAGCCTTCTGCACAACTGCTTTGCGTCTTCATCTCTAACCTCCGTGCTCTTCTCCACGTTGCTGACTTGACTCTGTTTCCAACAATTGAGCTTGGTAGAGTCTTCCCCGCTCCTCTATTTGGCCCCCAACCCAAGCTGCCCTCGAGCAAAGGGCGCTCGGCGAAATCGAACCAACCCACCATCTATGCGCAGACGATTTTCAAATCACTATTCTCTCCCCTCAGCCGCTTCCACTCTTCACAATGCCAAATACTCATTTACTTTCCAGACATTATTGAGTGGGTCCTGGGACAGTCGGCGATAAATTCCATACCGATGAGCCTTGGGCTGCTCCGGAGCTTTACGCACGTTCAAGATTCAAGCCCAGTCTTTGCCACTCTTGCAGGTGTCGTGGTGTGGAGCACATGGCAGTGACCGCATTCCAACCAGGCTCGTCATATTGGAAGGTGTCCTCATCTTTCTTCAGCGGAACCGCGGCTCTCATATGAACACTGGCGATTTCGCACTACACCCTGCTTCGCGGCAATGCGAGTTGAACCACGGTCATTCGGACATTCAAAGTCGAAGGAGGGGAGCAATCCCCTGTCAGGCTCTCGCCAGGTACTCAGGCCATCCCCCTCTGTCATATGTCGTTGAACGGTGGTTAGTGCTGGGAAGGATCACCGCCTTGATATGCGCGTTGCCCTAGGCGATCTTGTATACAGACTAGATACCGGTGAATGCATTTTATCTGTTCAAATGTCTCGAGTAGGTGGAAATCGCCGACTCTGGAACCGAAGCAAAAAGTTCTTACTGTGATGTTAAGTGGCGTGCCTTCACAGAAACAAGGGTAAAACAGGCTGTATTTTTTCAAAGCATTACACATACATCATCCTTGTGGGATAGATGGGGCAATCAAGACGTAGATATTCTTTCGAAAAAAAAAGGTAAGACATATGTTCGCAACTAGACCGGTACATGCCAGACAGACCAGTCACCGGTCTATTCACAATCATCGCACACGACGCAAATCACTTCCTCCATAGCCTGTGCACCTTCCGAACCGCCGAGCCAAGCATGCCACTAGGACCGCGATCGAGCTGGGGCTGGGGCTCGGGCTCGGGCTCAGGTTTGGGTTTGGGTTTGGGTTGGATTGGCGAATGGGCGAGCAAGAGCTCAGCAATCTTGTTGTGCCCTTCCTTTGACGCCCAGCCCAAAGGCGTCCAACCCCGGTTATCTGGCCGGTGGCTAGCCCCTATCTGCGGATGCTCCAGGAGAAGTTTGACTACACTCTCGTTTCCTCGCTGTGCTGCCCAGCTCAAAGCCGTTCGACCTTCATTGTTTGCTAGGTTCACATTGATCTGGTGATGTGCGACGAGCGCCTGAGCGACGCGTTCTTCACTGACAAATGCATGTCTCTTCATTGTCGCCCAAATCAATGGAGTCCTCCCCTCTCTATCAGGCAAATTGACCTCGATGTCAGGATGAGTGAGAAGGAGCTTGACTTCCTCTGGGTTGGTGCGCCTGGCTGCCCAATCAAAGCCGTCTGACCTTGATGGTCCTGAAGATTGACATTGATATGGGGATGGGCAAGTAGGACCTTCATGGTACCCGCATCGTGCCGGTCCACCTCGGACTTTGATGCCATATCAATGGCGTCCAACCCCTAACGTCCGCCAGGTTGACGTTGATAAGGGGACTGGCAAGCAGGATTTTGACTTCATCTTCACCACCATCCGACGACGCCCAACTCAAGGGCGTACGGCCTTCCTTGTCGGCCAAGTGGACGTCATCCTCCGCAAGAGAAAGGATGAGTTTCAGAGTGTCGATGGACTTTGATGACGCCGCCCAGCTCAAAGGTGTACGTCCATGTCATCCGCCAAACGGACCTCGGACTGGGAATACGAAAGAAGGAGCTTTACCATGACAAAATGGCCAGCATGGCACGCCCGAGATAGTGCCGTTCGCCCATCGCCATCGTCGAATGAATCATGCCTGGTGAATGGGCGAGTATGAGCCTGACCACAGTTGTATTGCCTTTCCATGCCGCCTTTGTAAACGCTGTCCACCCAAATGTGTCCACTGGGTCGAGCCGGATCCTGGGGTGAAAAGAAAAGTTTGACTGCACCTTCGTTGCCAGCTTCCACGGCACACATCAGGCTTGTCTCCCCCATGCCTTTACTGCATTCACGTCGATGAGTCGCAAAGAGAGTAACTCTCGGAGTGTGCTGAAGTTGGAGGAGCGCATACACGCCAAATGCAACGGTGTAAGCTTCCACTCCGTTGTGCGGCTGTTTGGATTGAGAGTGTTGGTCAAGTGGCTGCCGGCCATTGAAATTGGGAGGTTGAAGAAAGCGACGACGTGGAGAGGGCCAAGGAGTTCCGGAATCCAAATGACCTCGTCCGCCACAGGAAAGGACCGACATCCTCTCACAAATTCCTTTACTTTGTTGCTGTTGAAGGGTCGTGGAGCGAGTTTTGAGCATGCCTTGACCACGCGTAGGAGGCAATATGGCAGGAGAAGGTCGGCCCCCATGACACGGTCAAAAGCCTGGCGATGCTTGCCTTTCCAATCTTGGAACCCATGGTGAATGAGGCGGTTTATGCAAAGCACCGCCATGAGCGAGTGGAGGTGGGGGAAGTTTCGAGAATGAGACACTCCAACGTCTCTTTCGCGGTATAATCTAAGGCGACAGGAGTTGTTGAGGAGGCATCCACGAGGAGAAAAGGAAGAACTCACGGACGAGGCGGGACCAGTGTTGTCTCCTCATCAACAACTAGGAGCCCACCAGCAGAGCGCAATGAGTGAATCGATGTGTACGATCCTGTCGGGGTCGAATTTCTGAGTCTCAAGGCAGACCGCTGCGGCATGCTGAAGTTCTGAGACTGTCATCGACTTCGGTGCGTTGAGGACCCAGATAATGCAATTCTGTGCACGAACGCCCTTATTTGTCGCTTGGTTGATGATGCGTTTCCAAGTGTGGCGGTATACATCTTCGATCTTCGGCGGGAAGCTAGCTAGAGTCTCCTTCACCTCGTGAACTGTTGTACAATGCTGGAGAGCAGCTAATTGAAGCGAGGCATGGAGAAACCTATGCAGCGTCAGATGCTAGGTCGTGCTGGATGCAAATATAACCGGTCTCTTACATGCCGCCACACTTCTGTTTGATGGAAGCCACGATCTCGGTTCGCAGCGTCGCCCCGCCCCGCTCCAGAACCTTGCATAACTCTCGACTGCGGTTCAGCTTGTTGATGATGAGAAGGTCGAGATCAGATTCCTGGGCAGTGATTGTAAAGTGGTGAGCATCGGGAAAGTGCTCCTCCATTGCTTTGGATGGGCGGGATGTGATGAAGAGCTTGGCAGCGGTCGACAAAAGCTTCTCCACAAGGTCGATTTGGATGTCAGGCGGAGCTTCGTCCAAAGCGTCGAGAAAGTAGAAGGCTTTCACCATGGTTGTAAAGCCTTTCAGCAATCGCAGAAGTTCGTCCTCCGTCGGTCGCGTTTTCAGGCGCAGATGTTCAGCATAAACGCGCTCAGCGAGCTGATGGCAGTCAGGGTGTTTCTCGACAGTTTGTTTGACCAAAACTTCCAAGTAGTAACGGACTGTTAAGCCGGCTTTTTCGTCGTAACGGATGTAGATGTAGGCAACACAAACGGTCGAGTCTTGTGCTCCCACCGATTTCTCGACGCCATCAATGACAATGGATCTGGAAGATGTCGTTAGGAACACTGTCTATAACAGGGGCTGCAGGAGACGTACGTTAGAACGGTTTTGCCAGCGCCCGCTGAATGACGGTCAGTGGCGAGTTCCAAGGTCAGAGAAACACAATCTCACGCATTCCGGAGCCCCACATCGTTTTTACATCGCTCTTGGGATCCCTCCACCTGGGGAATACATCGTTATCAAAGACCCACTTCCCTGTGTCTGGGGTCGCTTTGCTCAAGGTGTCTTGCTGAATACCTCGAAAGTTGTCGATGGACTCGAGCGCAGCCATGAGGTCCACCTTTGGCGTCTCGGTTTTCGGAGCCTGGTGGAAATGGATATGATTGTGCACATCGCGACCAGCAGAGGTCAGGCTCCCTCCGCTGATATGCACATTCTCAGCACGAACAACTGCAGTCCCTCTGGCTGGTTCAATGAAGCCTGCGAAGCAGTCGACATGATCAAACGGTGCTGCAGGACGATCCGTCAAATTGAACACTATACCTCGAGATGCTGCACTGATCAGTGCCTGGTTCTCCTCGTGGTTCTCCTTGGCACTCTCCACGTCAAGTAAGCCACGAGTAAGGAAGAGGATAACGAACTTAGCACTCACCATTATGGAGGGATACGGGAGCGTGCCAGGTTCCATGGGTATGAGCAGAGATAGATAGAGGTGGATTGGGATAAAGAAGAGCTCTACCTTGCAGGTACCGTGGTACCCCGTTTGGGTGCTTTGCGTCCACGTGAGCTGGTGTGGCTATCAACAAGCAATAGACGTCCGACGTCCATGAAACCGACACCATTATCGTCAGGAGGTGTCTGATCATGGGACGTCGCCTGGCGATAAAGAACTAGTTAAATAGGTTCGAGAATGAAAAGCCAATGTGTTGATGTTAGAAACAGTCAGATAGTACTGTTATCGTGTCTGGACTTGGAGCGCAGCGGCTTCATACGGTGGCCCCAGCGCTGATGACCGAAGCATCGGCAAATCCTCCCTATAGAGATTTTTTTCCAGGGGAGAGAGGTGTTGTATGCATCTTGTACCCAGTTTTTAGAGGTGAATGACATTACGGCCTCCATTGGTGTAGTAGAGATCGAGGAAGGGCACAACGTCTGCGTCCCGAGAATCTCGGCTATGCCCGCGATCAAATAGACTCGGCCCAGTCTCCTCGGTGCACTCTGAATAATGGGTAGATAATGCTTAATATGATAATAATCAGTATGACAGAATCTGAGAATTGATGAGAATCGTGGAGAACGAGGAGGGGGCAGGCAAGATGGAATTACATGGAGGATGAAAACAAGACGCGTCCCGAGAATCTCGGTGATTCTCACGATCAAGTTTGCCGTCAGTTGCATCAATCATCCGAGCGTCTCTGTTCTTGCTTTTAGATTCGGAGCAAGCCCCTTGCTTCGGTCCGGGCGCGGCCGGACACCTTCGAAGAAGGGACTTGGGACAAAGTGATCTGTAAGTTGGATACCTTTGACCAGACCTCACAAAGGGAGCTTTTACTCATTAGCTATAAAAGCTGGTACACGTGTATAGCATATGTATGGGCTTCTGAAAACTCAAAAAAAATTGATGTTTTATGTATTTACTATAACTAAAGCAACGGCCCCGTATCAGGCTCGTCGGATCCTAGTAAACTTGATGTAACATTTGTAGAAGTGAGACGAAATGAGTAGAACTTTGTCATTACATACCCATGGTACATACACACATGCATGTGTGGTTTTTGTAGGTATGATCAGTGTGTAGAGTGGCTAGGAGGTGGGGTTGTCGACACCAGTCCCATATGTGGCTGTGTCGCCAGCCCCTGTCTCTCGTTTCGTCTCTCGATTGGTTGTCTCACTTGCCGGCGTCAGCGATAGCTGCTGGGGCGTTTAGGTAGACTAAAAACACTCATGAGCAATGGATACACAAAATCTCTACTATGACTCCCAGTTTTGGCAAGAAAAACTGGGGCCAGACGTCCAGAGCCTTGACCTAATGCACCGACTTCACTTGGCCTTCTCGCTACTTCTTTACCTTGACATTGCTTTGCTGGCGTTCTTCGAATTCACCTTCTCCTCGACTGTCAGAGCTGTCAGACACCATGCTGGAAGATTTATGGCATATTTCAAGACCGGTGTGGACGAAGAGAGGCGGTTTCCACCAGCCATCATCTTTCGTGCATGGCATGCCAACTTTCCCAAATCCCGCACTCACCTACACGACATGACACCCCATTACATGAAGGCTGCCATCAATCATCATGTAGCGGACCTGCTATAAGGCCATCATTGTTGGGCCGACGCCACCTGGCAACCATGACAGATGGCTTGGCCCAGAGGTGACAGGCCCATGACACATGGTTGAGTGGATTCCGCCGGGTCAGGCACGAGCGATGCGAGTGGCACTGGAATGCCGAGGACGGGGGTGGGTCGGGCCTCTGCTCGGGTGTGCTGGCGGGGTTATTGGGCAATTATTCTACATGTACATAGTCATATGGGGCGGTTTTGGGTGCGTTAAAAAGCTCTCCATGAGCACTCTCAAATGAATATACAACCATTACAAACAGATAATATCTTGCTATTCTATGAGTGCTTCTTTCTAGGCTGGAGCACTATCTCGTTATGGCTGCCTTGTGTGACACACGGATCCTATCCACACCGGACTGGGTGCGTTGTGAAGCCCTTGCTGACCTCTTCCAAACGCACCCAGAACCGCTCCTAACGGATGACGCCTTGACATGTCATGGCTTGTTTATCTCAAACCCGGCCTCTCAGTATAGTAGGGACTACGGTGCACAGGGGGCGTCTCTAGCTCTATAGGTATATTCAATCGAAAGCTACAATTAATAGCTTTCCAACGGACCCACTCCGGCCCTGAACCGCTAACATCGAGGGATGTTATGTGCGTTTCAATTATGGGCGCTTACTGCAATCGCGTTTCCCGCGCTTGTCCGATCCCGAACAAACCGGTCGCGCGGACTCGGTAATACCGATATCCGCACATTCTGGCCTCTAAACACTGTATGTCTGTTATTCTATGTTATTTGTTATATATATCACAGCTTGTGACTTGTAAAACCAATATACCTTGGCCTTTTCTACCAGACTGAATACCGATCCTGAAGAACACTACTGCGACTAGCGAGTAGAGTCTTACCGAGTAGCTTGTAGGCTAGTTGGTAGGTTAAAGTGATAGAGATTATAGTAGCTACGAGCGTCCTTATATACATATTGAGCGTCCTTATATACATATTGAGCGTACTAATAATAGAGCTTGTGTAAGGACTGAGTAAGCAGTCACATGTATGACAAGTAAGCGTATGAGTATGTATGAGTCAGTATGAGTAGTAACGACTAAAGAATGACGAATGCTCTAAATAGCGCATAGCCTCATAAGAATCTAATCTGGAGGAGTCTAGACGAAAGTCACGAGTCGAATCTAATCTACATCTGATAAGATAAGATAAGATAAGATCAACACTCCCCCTCAATGAGTGCATCTCCTAATGAGTGTACCCATTGGACTAAGACGAGTAGAACTCAAGTCCTAGTAATCCCCTGAAGTGTTTGAACTTCATACGTCCCAACGGTTTGGTGAAGATGTCAGCGATATTGTCGTTGGTATCAACTCACAAGAGTTCGATGTCTCCATTCTCGATGAGTTCACGGATGTAGTGGAATTTGACATCGATGTGTTTCATGCGACGTTGCTGAATAGGATTGTTGCTAATGAAGATAGCACCGTTGTTGTCGGAACAGATTGGGATTGGCACGATGATCGGCATGCCAAGCTCTTTGAGCATGTGCTTAAACCACATCACCTGTCAACTACAGTCAGACACAGCCATGTATTCGGCTTCAGTGGAGGAATTAGCGACAGTCTTTTGAGCGTGTGAAATCCAGCTAATGCTAGCGTTTTGCCAACATCACCATGTTTCCAGTCGTGGATTGGCGTGCAACCAAATCCGCAGCGTGATCAGAGTCCGAGTAGGCGATTAATCCATTTTGGGATGCACCATCAAGAACCAGAGCGTAGTCCATAGTTCCTCGGAGGTATCTGCATATGTACTTTGCCTTGCTGATGTGTTCCTCGGAAGGATTAGCTGCGAATTGAGACAGCTTAACAACAGCGCAGGCAATATCTGGGCGAGTGCCCAGCATCAAGTAGAGCAGAGATCCAATGATTGACTGGAAGTAGTGGCGTCGTTTCGTATCGACAGGTCCATTATGTTCGAGAGGCCTATAACCCTCGACCATAGGTGTAGGTGCCGGTCGGCAATCCTTCATATCAAAACGTTCCAGGACTGTGCCAAGGTAGGCAGATTGGTCCAGACGGATATTTTGTCCGTCACGTCTTATCCTCATTCGTAAGAACTCGGTTGGATTTTCAAAGTCTCGACATTCCCACTTGAGCTTGAACGCCTCTTTCTTGGCATTAACAAGTCTCTTGTTAGGACCCGCGAAGATGAGATCATCGACATAGGCAATCATGATGACAAAGCCACCATGTCCATCCTGAAGGATGAAGATCCCGGTATCGGTCGATAGTCGTTTGAAGCCAAGAATCTTCATTGACTTTGCAAGTTCCATGTACCATGCACGGGACGCTTGCTTCAGACCATAGATAGCACGAAGGAGCCGGTACACCTTGTGCTCTTTGCCCTTCATGACAAAGCCTTTGGGTTGATGCATGTGTCGCGAAGTACGCGGCACTATATCAAAGCGATGACGGAGGACACCAACGAGGTGTCTGATCGGCGAGCGGATGAGACTCAAAGTCGGTCGGCGACGACGAGACAAGATGCGGAAGAGACTGACTCAAATATAAGTGGGAATAGCCACAAATACTGAGCAGAGCGGAAGGCTTGGAGCAGAGCGGTTGGGTTGCAAGTTAAGCGATGTATTGACGAGGAGGTCAAGCTGAGGAAATACAGAGCGAACTACCTAGCTTATATACTCTACAAGACATGAGCGTAGCCGCGATGAGTCTGAAGTACGAGTAAGCGAGTATGGCAAAGAATGGTGAAACGATGGTGTCAGAATAGTGAAGGATAGTGAAACGATGGTGAAGAATGGTGCAGGGTTGCGCGATGCTGCGTAGGGCAGCGCGAAGAACAATGGGTGCTGACCAAGGCTGATAGAAGCTGCGTAAGGCAGCGCGTAGAAGCGTGATATAATAGAAAGGAGTCAGGTGAACAAATGAATAGAAATATCAAAGGCAGCGGGTAAGGCAGCGCCTGTAGTGCAGAAGAATGAGAAAGGAGAAATGAGGCAGTGCGCCATAGAAAGTGTCCATGCCGAGACGGATAAATGAAAAGATAGGGGCTGATGCGGCAAGAGTGATGGGAGATCAAAAGGTGGGATGCGAGCGAAAATAGGGGCGTGTAATAGGGGCTAGGGGCTGACCGTGTTCACGACATTACCCCCCTTCTAAGCTTCATCGTCCTCGATGACTTAGATCTTGCATGGGGCATTGGGATGTTTGCGGTGGAACTCGTTGATCTTGGCTCTTGAACATTTCAGGTTGTCGGCAGGTTCCCAGGAATTATGCGAGTCGTTGTAGCCGGCCCAGCTGACAAAATATTGAAGTACCTTCTTTCGTCCTTGGTTGACAACTTGGCTGTTGAGGATAGATTCGACCTCGTACTCAACCTCACCTTCGAGCTCAACAGGTGCGGGAGGAGGTGGTAGGATGCCGTTGATGTGCTGCCTCGTCTCGGAAGACCAAAAACAAACAACAAACACCCAAAACAACAACCACAAAAAAACACACACACTCTCTCTCTTGGGGTAACACTGCTAGGAAGAACTAGCTTTGTTGGGTATGGGATGTTATAGATGTTTTATGTATAGGAATGGCCCTAAGACAAAGGAGTACTAAGTACGAAGGGTTGGGAGGGAAGCAAGTTGCTCTAGCACCGAAGTGGAATAGCAACGGCAACGGAACCAGAACCTCGACAAAGTGCAACGTCCACGGAATGCGACACAACGACTCGTTCTCGTAACTGACTCTTGGGTGGGAAGCTAAACGCTAGTCCCTTGTGCTCTCAAAGCTATAAGCTAAGCAAGCAATAATCCGACAATAACAAGTGCTCTCAAGAACGATAGTTCAAGCAAGCGAAAAGGGGTGCGCCTTGGAAAGTACTAGTACAGTTCACAAGGTTAGCTGAGTCCAAATAACTCGACGTGCTCTCAAGCCCTGATGGCTAGCAAGCGACAAACACACAAATAAATTGAGATCCAAGGGTGGTCTGATTGGTTCCTAGGTACTGTGCCAGCTTATATACAGGCGGTCATGTATCTACCTAGGACTTGAATAAAACAGAGACAAAGATAAAACAAACAGATATGGTAAAGATCGACACGAGAGTCCGAGACGGATAGATTCTAGATTAGGGTATATTGTGCGTGCATATGGTGTATGGCGATGGATCGAGAAGTCCTGCTAGCAACCGTTGCGCGTGCCCCTGTGCCGTGTACGGCCGTCTTGGTCACCCACGCTTGGCGCTAGCAATCTATCTCTTCGCCGAGAAGCCGTCGGTTATCTCTACCCGTACTGAGTGAGCTAGCAACCGCTCCTGTTTCTACTGCTCTTCCCGCTGGTCGTCTTTACGGATGAGATCCGCACTGAGGAAAAGGGGCGAAGGCCGCCGCGTCAGGTACCTGAACGATCCTCGCGATTGCGTCACTCCATCAGCGGAGATCGACGATCAACTTCTCCCTCGAACTGTGGCGACTCTAACTGACTTTCTCCGCATCGGAACTCTACTAAGAGTGTCTCCTGCCAGGGCACTACTTGGTGTTTATAGCTAGCTCGCTATAGTGGAGTCGTGCAACCTCCACCATAGTTAGTCTACGAGAATATGATGTTTTGCTAGGAGGTCTGCTAGTGACCTTAGTCCTCAGTCCGGAACGCTGCAACACTTCCCGATCTAAGAACCCCTGTCCACTGCTAGCACCTCCCTACGCGTGATGATAGTGGTTCTCGCGACTCACAAGCGTCGCCTCTATCGACGGCCCCAAGTCTCAGCCTCGATGCTTGGTGTTCCCCGTGTATATCTAGAGGGGGCTGCTAGTGCTAACTAGTAGCCTTTTGCAATTTTAGGAGGCTGGCCACGTGTAGGCCGTATCACCGTTGACGTCGTTGCCTTTCCAGCGAGAGAGTTTGTCGACATGAAAGACAGGATGGAGGCGGGAGAGGCTGCGAGGGAGATCGAGTTTGTAGTCGAGTTCACCAATGCGCTCAAGGACCTTGTAGGGTCTGAGCTGCATGTCGCCTAGTTTACGAGCTGGGATCCTGACCTTGATGTCGCTAGAGTCGAGCCAGACGTAGTCGCCAATGTTGAAGTGATCAGCTGCACGTTTACCTGCTTCGAATGCTTCCTTCTGTTGTCCTTTTTCCAGTCGTAAGGCAGCGTCGACGTCCTCTCAGGCGTCCTTGAGGCGTTGGAGACGGTCATCGATGGGTAGGAGACCAGAGGGGTTGCCAATGGGAATATTGAAGTGAGGGAGGAAGCCATAAACGACTTCAAAAGGAGAGCGATTGTGGGCAGAGTGGACCCGGGAGTTGATGACGAATTTGGCCATAGGGATATGTTCATCCCAGTCTTCCTGGTGTCGGTTGGTGTAGATGCGCAGGTACTTCTCGACTTCTTGGTTGGCACGTTCAGTCTGACCGTTGGCTTGAGGGTGGTAGGCCGTGGTGAGGTTCGACTTGATCCCAAGGTGTTTGAGCAATCCACGCATGACCTTGGAAGCGAACTGAGGTCCGCGGTTGCTGATGAACTGGAGAGGAAGGCCGTGTAGTCGGAAGATCTCGCGGTAGTAGATGTCAGCGACGTCTTCTGTGGTGATGTTGGAGTGACACGGGAGAGCGTGGATGAGCTTGCTGTAGTGGTCAGTGAAGACAATGATAGCGTCGTAACCATGAGCTTTGGGAAGCTGGGTGATAAGGTCGATGCCGACTGATTCCCAGGGGCCGGCAGGTACATCGAGGGGGCGAGTGAGAGCGTGAGGATGTTGCATGTGCTTCTTGCGTCCACAGGTATCGCATCCTTCAACGTACTTCTTGACGAAGGCGCGCATGCTGGGCCACCAGTACTGTCGTTCGGCTCGTTCGAGGGTGGCGTGATTTCCGGATGGCCAGAGGTGGGGTCATCATGGCACTGTCGTAGGACGTCGCGGCGAAGGTTGTCGTCATTGGGTACATAGACTCGGCCTTTGTGGAAGACCAAGCCATCGACTTCTTCCCATTCTGGTAGGCCGTTGACGAGTCGAGTAGGTCCGGAGTTGCGCAGAGCAGCGAGGCCGGCTAAGACCTCGGCTTCGCGGTTGCTGGCTTGCCTGAGGCGTTCTTCGAGAGGGTTGACGAGCATACTGGTGGCGGCGAGTTTGGCGAAAAGTTCGGGTTTGAGGACGATTTGTTGCTTGTTATCTTCAGAGTCGCTGACTTGATGAATATCGAGGCGGGAGAGGGGATCAGCTTGAGTGTTGGCTTTTCTGGGACGGTGGGTGAGACGGAATTGGAAACGGGAAAGGTAGAGAGCCCATCTTGCATGTCGACGGCTCAAATCTTGTGCGGTGCGCCAGTATTCAAGGTTGGCATGGTCGGTGATGATCTCAAAAGGTTCAGGAAGACCTTCGAGGAAGTGGCGCCAGTCCTTGAGAGTGTCGATGATGGCGAGCATTTCACGGTCGTAAATCTCATAATTGTGTTCTGCAGGCTGCATGGAGGAGGAGCGGAATGCGATGGGGTGCCAGAGACCGTCGTCGTGCTTCTGAAGCAGAGCACCTCCTGTGGCAAAGCCAGAGGCGTCGACTTCGATGCGAGTTGGGTGACTAGGATCCCAGAGTGAGAGGACCGGAGCGGAAACGAAATGATGGCAGAGGGTATCAAACACATTTTGATGTGGCGTACCCCATTGCCAGGGCACGTTCTTCTTGGTGAGGTCGTTGAGCGGACGAGCAATGGTGGAAAAATCTTTGATGAAACGGCGGTAGAAGTTGGCAAATCCTAGGAATCCTCGAACGGCGCGGAGATTGCGGGGAGTGGGCCAGTTTGCGAACGGCTTTGACCTTGGCTGGGTCCATCGAAACTTCTCCCTCCCTGATGACTAGACCCAGGTATTCAATCTCCTGTCGTTCGAATTCGCACTTTTCAGGGCGAAGGAACAGGTCGTGGGCTTTGAGTCGTCAGAGCACCTCGTGAGTGATCTTGCGATGCTCTTCGAGGGTCAGGGTGAAGATGAGGATGTCGTCGAGGTAAACCGCGACTTTACCAGCAGCGATGAGGTCTGAGAAAATGGAGTTCATGAGGGCTTGGAAGGTGGCGGGCGAGTTGGTGAGACCGAAGAACATAACAAGGGGTTCAAAGAGGCCTTGGTTGGTAGCAAAGGCAGCCTTCCATTCGTCCCCTTCCTTGATGCGGATATTGTTGTAGCCCCATCATACGTCGAACTTGGAAAAGTATTTGGCGCCTTTGAGGCGACCAATGATGTCGGAAACAAGGGGAAGTGGATAGCAGTTCTTGACGGTGAATTCATTGAGTTTGCGGTAGTCTTGAACAAAGCGGAGTTTACCGTCCTTTTTCTTGACAAAGAAGACGGGGGAGGCGAGGGGCGATTTCGATGGTCGGATGTAGCCTTTCTGGAGGTTCTCGTCTAGGAAGCGGTTGAGTTCCTCTTGCTTGTTCTGCGACATGGGGTAAACTTTGGTGCGGACAGCAGCTGGAGCACCAGGAATGAAGTCAATGGCGTGGTCCCAGGGCTTGTGTTCCGGAAGACGGTGGGATTCGGACTCGGAAAAGACGGAGGCATGTTGTCGGTACTCAGGGGGTACCAACTCTTCGAACATCTTCTGAGGCTTCTCCTTCTGGCTTTGTTCGGCGATTTGCTGGGAGTACATGAAGCCAGCGGCGCACCATAGCTGGTCGCCTGTGTCCTCTAGCATCCCCTTGCGTACCATTCACGTCGAGTCCTTCAATTGGCGCGGATGCGACAGAGAGGAGGCCTGTAGTCTTCCGGTTCAGGTTCAACCAGTGGAGACGGCTCGTCTGGGGTGTCCGGAGGTGAAGACGAGGAGGTAGATGCTGATTGGGGAGTGGGTGTCGAGGTTGATGCCGTTTTGAGAGGAGTTGGAGCCGGAATGGGAGGTGAATCATCGTCAATGCCAATCTGCTCTACCAGTGCTTCTCTCATGGGAGCACCTCAAGAGATGGGATGGGCATCTTCGTCTGGAATTTCCTCAACGGTGACAGAGGAAATCTTGGAGCGGGGAATGGTGAGGGTGCCTTTGCGCCAGTCGATGGTGGGATTGAGCTTGCGGAGCCAGGGGAGACCAAGGATAATGTCCTCCCCACCAAGATCGGTGATGAGGAAGTCGGTCCATTCCGTGTAGCCGTCGACAGTGAATTGGAGACGAGCAAAGTGGGTGATATGGCCTGCCTGGTTGGGTGAGCCGTCAATGTTCAGGAGTGCGATGGGGTGACGGAGTTTAAAGGTGCGGATTTGTTCTTTTCGACAAAGGGCACATCCAGGAATAATCCTGTTGCGCCACAGTCGACCATTGCCAGGGACTTGGTACTGCGGTTTCTGCCTCTGAGCCTTGCTTGAACGCGAAAATGGGAGAAAGAGGGTTCAATTCGCGAGTCGTGCTAAGTTTACAGGAAAAGATGGAATCATAGGCTGAAGTTGCGTACGGAGGTAGGGGTGCATGCGCCTCGGCGCGAGCAGGCACCCGCTTTAAAAACCCTCCTTGAGTTCGGCAAGGCGAACAAGAATTTCGAGTTGAGTCTGTTGAGAACGTTGAATGTCGGAGAAGTTGGTGTTCGAGACAGAGGTTGGAGCAGGAAGAGTAATGGGAGTGGCAGCGATGGTAGCGGAAGAGGATGGAGCAGGGTTGAAGGAAGCGCAGACGTCAAAGGTATCGTTGATAGTGGTGGTGGCACGGATACGGCGCTGGTTGAAGGCCGCGGTTCTTGGCGAGGCCCATGAACTTGTCCTGGCAAACGTTTTCCGTATGTCCCATGCGCTGACAGTAGGTGCAGCGGTTACCTCCATGGTTGCCGTCCTTCTTGACATGGGCTCGAGATCCACAGCCAAAGCAGCGGCCCCTCATGGCAGCGACAAAATCGTCACGGCTGCGACCAGAGGGACCAGCACGGCTGGCGCTGAGGTCCATGGCCCAGGGGTCTTCGATAACGGTAGGAGTGCTGATGGAAGTGGGATGACGCTGGGAGTTGGGACGCATGTGGAATTCGTTCTTGATAACCCAGTTGCACATATCGTCAAGGTTCTCGGGTTCCTTGAGGATGGTGGAGAGGGCGAGCCATTCTCGATCTTCCTTGTTGAGCTTCTCCTTGTACTTGGCCATGAGATCGGTGTCTGAGAGACCAGTGCGAGGTGCAGTCTCCAGGAAAAGGACGGTGTAGTGCGCAGCAGAGTAGCGGCCCCTGGTGAGCGCTTTCAACTCTCGTCGAGCAGCTTCAGCGTCGTTGGCGGACTGGAAGCGGTGTTGGAACTCGGAGATGAAGGTCGTCCAATCTCCGTTAAAGGCGTAGGGTTTGGCAGCTTTGTCGGTTTCGTTGGCGGCGTTTTCATGGTCGGCGATCTGTTGGAGGTAGTGGGCAGCCCAGTGACTGGCTTCCCCTTGCATATAGGAGAGGGCGGAGGAGATCCATTGCTTGTCATCGCGTCCACCAAGGGTTTGGTTCAGTGGTGCTCCTTGCTTGGATGCCCAGTTGGTGAAGTAGCAGATGAACCGTTGGGCGTCCTTGATCTGGCCCTTGAAAGGTTCAGGTTCCTTGACTTCCTGATTTGGTGGATGCGGCTTTATCGATGAGTTTGCTGAGGAGTTGGGTTACAACATCGTTATTGGCTTTGAAGATTTCGTTGTTGTCTTTGATCTGTTGGGCGAGGGCATCGATTGAGATGGACATGTCGTCTTCTGCTGGTAATGCGGGTGGGATTTGTGTAGGGGTCGAGGATTGATATGGATTGGGCTTTCTGGTGCAGAGATCTCTTGGATGGTTTGAGGTTCTTCTTGGGTTGCTGTTGGATTTTCTTGTTCTTCTTCGTCTTCGTCGGATTCTTCTTCGTCAGATTCTTCTTCGTCAGATTCTTCTTCGATGGTTGGCGGGTTGAGTTCAATGGGTTGAGGCTGGGATAGAGTATTGGAATGCGGGAGTGTTGGAGCCGGTTGGAGGTTCGATGTAATAATTGAGTGGGCGGCTAGTGTCAATACGGATGGGTTCAGGCTGCGCTTTCTGGTTGGTGTCGGAGGTCGTCGTTGCTGGTAACTGGGCTTTTCTGGTATACGGTGCAGCGTTTGTAGTCAAAGGTGTCGTCGGAGTTGCGGAGTGCTGCCACTGTGAGTAGTTGGGTTCGGTACAGCGGTGTTCGCAGGGTGATGCTTCGCAGGGGAATACGTCTCCGACTTCTTGGATGTAATGGCAGTCGAAGAAGACGTCTGGATCCTCACGGTGTTCAGCAAAGATGTGAGGTCGTCCTAGACACTCAATTTTGGCGGTGGGTGGGGTAGCGTGATGGGCCAGAGTGGTTGACTTGTGCAGGGACAGAAAGCGGTACTGTCGGTGCAGAGAGGTAGCTTGACCTAATGTCACGAAGTACGCGGGCACTATATCAAAGCGATGATGGAGGACACCAACGAGGTGTCTGATCGGCGAGCGGATGAGACTCAAAGTCGGTCGGCGACGACGACGAGACAAGATGCGGAAGAGACTGACTCAAATATAAGTGGGAATAGCCACAAATACTGAGCAGAGCGGAAGGCTTGGAGCAGAGCGGTTGGGTTGCGAGTTAAGCGATGTATTGACGAGGAGGTCAAGCTGAGGAAATACAGAGCGAACTACCTAGCTTATATACTCTACAAGACATGAGCGTAGCCGCGATGAGTCTGAAGTACGAGTAAGCGAGTATGGCAAAGAATGGTGAAACGATGGTGTCAGAATAGTGAAGGATAGTGAAACGATGGTGAAGAATGGTGCAGGGTTGCGCGATGCTGCGTAGGGCAGCGCGAAGAACAATGGGTGCTGACCAAGGCTGATAGAAGCTGCGTAAGGCAGCGCGTAGAAGCGTGATATAATAGAAAGGAGTCAGGTGAACGAATGAATAGAAATATCAAAGGCAGCGGGTAAGGCAGCGCCTGTAGTGCAGAAGAATGAGAAAGGAGAAACGAGGGCAGTGCGCCATAGAAAGTGTCCATGCCGAGACGGATAAATGGAAAGATAGGGGCTGATGCGGAAAGGGTGATGGGATATCAAAAGGTGGGACACGAGCGAAAATAGGGGCGTGTCATAGGGGCTAGGGGCTGACCGTGTTCACGACAGCATGTAGATTTCCTCATCTAGTTTCCCATAGAGGAATGCAGTCTTGACATCGACCCCGGTGATGTGCCAATCCTTGAGAGCTGTGATGGCTAACATGGTTCGGACTGATTCGAAGCGAACCACCGGTGAGAAAATCTCGTTGTAGTCAATGCCTTCGATTTCTTGGAAACCCGTGGCAACAAGTCGGGCACGTTTACGACCGTCAGATTTGACGTCGAATACCCAGTGATTGGTAATCGCTTTGCGACCTTTGGGAAGATCGACCATTTCAAATACGTTGCGTTCAGAGAGTGCCTTTAAACTCATCTTTGCAAGCATCAATCCATCCTTTCTTCTCCTGCGGTGGCATCCGCAAGATGTCTTTAAACGTCCACTCACGTGGAGCGCTATCGACAGAAGGAACTGGAGGCAAAACCGCTTTAGAAAGCAGGAACTGCATAAAATTAACTCCCCCTTCATGCGCTAAGCGTTCTAAGTCCTCAGGTATGTCAAAAGTTTGAATCAGAGTCACTTTCGGACACTGGAAGTAGCAGGTATTGGCGCGGGGGGGGAACACCTTTTCCCATGCTTTCAGCACCTTGATTAGATCCAGATGGCCGTCTGTCATCTTTATCAAGTGCTTGTCTCCTATCCGTCTGATGTTTTTTCTGTCGGAGTTTTATTTCTGTAGACATCGCCAGGCTGAGGCTTGGTTTGGGTCCGATCCTGCACAGATCTACTAGGTGCATCACCTGGAGCGTTTCACGGCGCAGGGTTCGGCGGGTGCTGGTCAGCTGGTTGTTCACCAGTGTTCCGATCATCGTCACGATCAGGACCGCTACCTCTTTTAGGGGTTTGGGAGTTTGGGGATGAACGAGGAAGGGAATCATCGTGTCATCATCATCTCCAGATTCAGATGGAGGTCCATCATTACCAAACGAGGAAGGTGGGTAATCTTCAACTCGTGGTTGCTTTTGAGGTTGTTTGGCATCAGGACACCTTGGGAATTGAAGTTCATTGAAGCGAGCAGTAGTCGCTTTGAATAGAATGTTCCTTGGCGATCTCATGAATAGGATACGCCTTCATTGCCTTCTGGGAATCCTAGGAAGATCATATACTCCGACCCATGGAAGGAGCTTGTTAGATCGTTGTTCCTTGGGAATATACACCCAGGCACCGCATCCAAAGACTCTCAATTTAGAGACGTCTGGAGCTTCTCCTTCTACAGCCTCGTGTGGAGTAATCCAACCAAGACGCTTGAGAGGCGTCCGGTTATACACGTAAACGGCATATAGAACGGAAAATTCCCACCATGATGGGGACAGGCAAGCGTCGTGATGCATTGACTCTGCCTTCTCATGATAGTGCGATTGAAGCGCTCAGCGCGTCCGTTCTGCTGATGCATATATGGAGCGCTAATTGATAGCTTGATTCCTTTCGATTTGAAAGAAACTTTTCAGTTCATCGTTGATGAATTCTCCACCACCATCCACCTGCCCATTCTTCGATCTTCTCATGGTATTGAGTTTCAACCATGGTGACGAAGTCTTTGATCGCTTGGATTGATCCACTCTTCAGACGAAGAAGGACACACGATCCACGACTCGTGCAATCATCAAAGAAGGAGATGAAATGTTTGAATTTGTGGTATGACTCGACGGAGAATTCTTTCAGATCCAAATGGATCTTCTGGAATCTGCGCCTTCGCACGCTTGCTTGAAGCCGGGAATGGCTCAAGCGTCATCTTCCCTTGCGCGCAACCGCGCACAAAGGTTCATGTTTGGGAATTTCCACCATAGGTGGGAAGTTCGTGGTATGCTTTTTGGCTTGTTTGAGCACCTTCCCGCGATGGATGACCAAAGCGTTTATGCATAACCTCATAATCGACAGGTGATCCGGAGACCTTCTGCGCTTGCATCGGCGATCCGTTGGAGTTCTTTACAGACACCCAATAAATCGTGTCGTCCGGATGAAGTGGATGACCCTTAATGAGATTTCTCCCATCAGAATTGTTGATTCCCATGGATAAGGAATCGCCCCAAAGAGTAGTTTTTGGGTTCACTCAAGAAAGTTCCCATAGAGAACAATCGAGTCGATAGGTTGGGTATGTGATATACAGGTTCGATGATAGATTCAATGTCTCGATCGTTACCATCAGCACCTTTGATGGTGTGAATCACTCGAAGCTTTCCAATTCCTTTTTATGGACAGGGTAGTACCCTTGGAAGCGGTGTGTTAACCAATGGACTGTTCTTGACTACTTTGTAATCGAACAAGTCCTCTTTCGAGGGGGGGTAACATGCATTGATGCCCCAGAGTCCATCATCCAATGTATTGATGACTCGAATTTCTTACAGGAAGCGCATTGCGCATCTTTACACTTAGCAGTTTTCGATGAATCGTGAATCGAAACGAGAGAGTTAATTGCGCAGCAATACTCTAAGAAAACATCGTCGTCTAGGCTATTCATATCTAATTGAACAAGCTGTAGAGGCAACGAGTTAGCCAAGTGTTTCCTGATAGAAACTGAGGGGACGTACTTATCGTCGTTGAAGTGCCTGGTCCTCAGAGCGTCCCAGTCTGGTAAGTAGACGGATGGTTTTGCATCTGAAAGGTGATCTGGTCCAATTGGGGTGGAGCGGGTCCTCCAGTTCGCCGTCGCGGATCCTCTCCCAGACTGTCTTGGGAGCATCGAAGATCGAGTCCTCAACCGCGTCCCACTGCTCCAATGCCGGGCATTCGACTTCGTCTCCAAGGGAGACACTATCGTCGTCTTCACCCAAGGCATCGGTATCACTGAGTCCGTCCAGTGCTTGTGAGCCGTCCCCTTCCATGGGCAATCGAGATTGATGCACCATGGTTTGCTTGGGGAACGTCGATCCCTTCTCCAGATCCACCTTGTGCCAGTGGGGGAGATGGGAGTCGGTGCAGAGGCAAGCTGGCCTCGTGCACCTCAGCCTGTTCGGAAGGCTCGAGCGATCTTTGACGTTTGGAGGGCCTGGGGGAACTGATGCAGTCAATAAGTGCTCGCTTCCACTTGTCCGCCTCCTCGAACACTTTGGAGGGGTGACGGGCGGTTTTTGGTAAATCGAGCTTACCGCAGTTCTTCCTGGCGCGTTCCACGTCGGGATAGCACAAGGTCTCCGTAGACGGAGCGTCCTTGGCTTTAGAAGCCAAGGCGGGGGAGATGAGTAGATGGAGTTAGGACGGGACGTTGGATGATAGAGGGTCCGGGACTTCACAAAGGAGAGGACCGAGGACCTTGGCCTGGGGAGGCACCATGCTCCCTGAGGAGCGAGAGAGAGCCGGAGACGAGATGGTCGCCTAAGAGGCGGCCTGTACCATTGTGGGAGCTGTGACCTTGCGACTTCCTTTCCTTCTCCTTCTTCTTGTTGCCACCCTTGGATCCGCGCTTCTTCCCCTTGTTCTGGGAAGAACCCGGGTTTTGGTACCCGAGTTGCCGGAATCCTTCTGCTGCCCTGTTGTTGTGGCGGAAGTTAGGTTTCCCCCCTTTCCTCCTTGATGCCGGTGAACTTGTTAAGGGTTTAGCTGGGTTGGCCACGCGATCGTACTCGGCCGTGATGGCCTTGACGACGGCGTCGAAGGTGAGATCCTCCTTTTCTTGTTAAGGAGGATGGCGACGGTGTTTGTCGTACTTGTTAGGAAGGCTGCTGATCAGGATCATGGCCTTGATGAACGAGTCGATGGAGATGTCGTTCTGGGCGAGCTGACCAAGGTGGTTTTGGAGCTCGGGTGATGCGGGGCGAGGATCTCCGTTCCCAATACGGAACTGGATCGCAAGCTTGAAGTACGCGAAGATTTGCCGCGAGTCCCAGGGACCCCCGTAAAGCTCCTTGAAGCCCATCCCATAATGCACTCAACGTATTCGTGCCCGAGACTTGGGTTTGCAAACATTTTTGTTTCATGCGAAGGAGGAGGGCTCCCATGGCCTGATCGTTCTTCCTCGTCCCACTTCTTGATCTTCTCGTCCCTGGGCCAGCTTTTCAGCGGCAGTGGCTTCAGAGGGGAGATCGAGGGGACGTTCGCTGTCGATGTACAACGTGAGACATTGCATCTTGAGATACTGCTCCGCACGCATGGCCCAATCTATGTAGTTGGTTCCATCGAGCATGGGGACATTGTGTGAGAGCGTTGGAAGACATTGTTGATTGATAAGATCTGTCAAAACAAGGTTCGTCAGCAACATATATCACAAATCAAAGAAAGCAGCCATGACAGGCGTTCTTTGCCCCATTCTGCAGCCATTACAGCACAGATCTCTGCTGCCATAACAGCACAGAGTAAAGGCATAGGTTCGGCCTATCAGCCACTTGGTTAGACGTGCATAGTCGCAGCAATTAAGCGCAGACTTGTAGCAGTCTATGGAGGCAGCCATTACAGCGCATCTACTGAGCTTCAGGGCTCATAACCTGAGAACCACTACTGCGACTAGCGAGTAGAGTCTTACCGAGTAGCTTGTAGGCTTAGTTGGTAGGTTAAAGTGATAGAGATTATAGTTAGCTACGAGTGTCCTTATATACATATTGAGCGTACTAATAATAGAGCTTGTGTAAGGACTGAGTAAGCAGTCACATGTATGACAAGTAAGCGTATGAGTATGTATGAGTCAGTATGAGTAGTAACGACTAAAGAATGATGAATGCTATAAATAGCGCATAGCCTCATAAGAATCTAATCTGGAGGAGTCTAGACGAAAGTCACGAGTCGAATCTAATCTACATCTGATAAGATAAGATAAGATAAGATCAACAGATCCCGCATATGGTACCGCTTTCCCGCGGTTCATCTATCCAACTCCTGTCATGAACACGGTCAGCCCCTAGCCCCCTATTACACGCCCCTATTTTCGCTCGCATCCCACCTTTTGATCTCCCATCACTCTTGCCGCATCAGCCCCTATCTTTTCATTTATCCGTCTCGGCATGGACACTTTCTATGGCGCACTGCCTCATTTCTCCCTTTCTCATTCTTCTGCACTACAGGCGCTGCCTTACGCGCTGCCTTTGATATTTTCTATTCATTCGTTCACCTGACTCCTTTCTATTATATCACGCTTCTACGCGCTGCCTTACGCAGCTTCTATCAGCCTTGGTCAGCACCCCTTGTTCTTCGCGCTGCCCTACGCAGCATCGCGCAACCCTGCGCCATTCTTCACCATCGTTTCACTTATCCTTCACCATTTTCTGGACACCATCGTTTTCACCATTCTTTTGCCATACTCGCTTACTCGTACTTCAGACTCATCACGGCTACGCTCATGTCTTGTAGAGTATATAAGCTAGGTAGTTCGCTCTGTATTTCCTCAGCTTGACCTCCTCGTCAATACATCGCTTAACTCGCATCCAACCGCTCTGCTCTGTGCTGCTAGACAATCTTGGACTATCCGCTATTGTCTTTCAGTCGCATCCGCTGCTCATCTCGTCGTCGCCGATCGACTTCGAGTCTTATCTCGCTCGCCGTCTAACACCCGTGTGGTGTTTCTCCGCCATCGCTTTGATATAGTGCCGCGTACTTCGCGACAACTCCGACCCGACTCGGCACCCCAACCGACTTTGCTTTTGGGGCGAACTTCCTGCACCCGACTCTGAGGTTGCCGGGCCCGATGCCGGGCAAGTCCCAAAGTCATTGGTGAAAGCCCGAGTCAGCACCCGACTGCCTTTGGGTTTCAAGCAAAGTTCCCATAGCCAACCCTGCATTGAATCACATTCCTGTATGTGGTACCACTTTCCCACGGTTCATCTATCCGACCCCGACCCAGACCCGGCACCCCGACCAACTTCGCTTTTGGGACGAACTTCCCATGGCGCCCGACTCTGGTAATACCGAACTCAGTCGGTATTGGTACAATCCCGGATCGGTCACATCCAGTCTATAGTACCGCTTTCCCGGGTTTGTCTATCCGACCCTGACCCCGACCCGGCACCCCGACCGACTTCGCTTTTGGGGTGAACGTCCCACGTGCCCCGACTCTAGCAAATACCGAACTCAGTCGGTATTGGTACAATCCCGGATCGGTATCAGACCTACTTCAAGTTGCCTTGTCAGGTCCTTAAGAGCTTTCAGGATCTTTTTTAATTGTGGTACATTTTGAAATACTTTATAGACCTGTTCAAGACAAAGTAATCTGCTACAGAAAATGCATGGTCATTGGTGAACCTTGCAGCACTGGGAGGTCATCGTGTATATAGACCTTCATTGTGCCTCAAAGATTGAATGTTGGCTAAAAGTAAAAGAGTAGCAGGGGGGTATTAATTCAATCACCAATGTTATATGTATTTCACTTGCATTCAGTGATATTTTGATTGGTGGAACCAGGAGGGTGGCCTCAGCTCGAACTTAGATTGTGCCTCAGTATGATATCCGCTAGACAAGCAAATTTATACGTTAGAAAGGTATTTTGAATAGCTACAAAATGAGCCCATTATCTCCCAAACGGGAGAAGAACTGAGTGTTTACCATGAGAATCAAATATTTAGTATTCTACAACTCAAGCATTGATTCTGCCTCAACACCTCATCGGTTTGCTACACAGATTTTTGCTATTGTTAGGTATCACCTTAATGTATATAAAAACCCATTTACCATATCACATTGAGCCTGATCCTTTGACCCTGTGCTAAATCCTTCACTTTTGCACTTTTTGTGCAATCATTTGGAAATAATGCACTATATGATTGAGCTAATCTTTGCAGAGTACTGAATAATGATTCCTAAAGTATTTTTCTACACTCAAATATGCATCTGACAGCATGTTTTGAGGTTGAGTAAAATGTTATTCCAATTTTTGTGATGCGGCACCTTTTTTGATCATATCAGGAACATCAATGTCCACTAGGTCACTTCTGAGAACCACTTTTGCCATATCTCTGCCAAATGTGGACCTTTTGCCTCGATGTAAACTCTGGTGGGTAGATGTCGATCAAGGTAATAATTTCATGCCACCATCGCCAAAATAGCTCAATCATATAGTGCATTATTTCCAAATGATTGCACAAAAAGTGCAAAAGTAAAGGATTTAGCACAGGGTCAAAGGATCAGGCTCAATGTGATATGGTAAATGGGTTTTTATATACATTAAGGTGATACCTAACAATAGCAAAAATCTGTGTAGCAAACCGATGAGGTGTTGAGGCAGAATCAATGCTTGAGTTGTAGAATACTAAATATTTGATTCTCATGGTAAACACTCAGTTCTTCTCCCGTTTGGGAGATAATGGGCTCATTTTGTAGCTATTTAAAATACCTTTCTAACGTATAAATTTGCTTGTCTAGCGGATATCATACTGAGGCACAATCTAAGTTCGAGCTGAGGCCACCCTCCTGGTTCCACCAATCAAAATATCACTGAATGCAAGTGAAATACATATAACATTGGTGATTGAATTAATACCTCCCTGCTACTCTTTTACTTTTAGCCAACATTCAATCTTTGAGGCACAATGAAGGTCTATATACATGATGACCTCCCAGTGCTGCAAGGTTCACCATGCATTTTCTGTAGCAGATTACTTTGTCTTGAACAGGTCTATAAAGTATTTCAAAATGTACCACAATTAAAAAAGATCATGAAAGCTCTTAAGGACCTGACACGTGAACTTAAAGTAAACTCGGTCTGATACCGATCTGGGCTTGTACCAATACCAACCGAGTTCGGTATTTGGCAGAGCCAGGCGCGCAGGAACTTCACTCCAGAAGCGAAGTCGGTCGGGGTGCCGATTCGGATAGACGAACCACGGGAAAGTGGTACCACATACAGGATTGTGATTCAATGGGGGGTCGGCTATGGAAACTTTGCTTGAAACCCAAGGTCAGTCAGGTGCCGACTCTGGCTTTCACCAATGACTTTGGGACTTGCCCGGCATCAGGCCCGGCACCTCAGAGTCGGGCGCGGGAAGTTCGTCCCAAAAGCGAAGTCGGTCGGGGGTGCCGGGTCGGGGTCGGATAGATGAACCGCGGGAAAGCGGGTACCACATACAGGAATGTGATTCAATGCAGGGTTGGCTATGGGAACTTTGCTTGAAACCCAAAGGCAGTCGGGTGCTGACTCGGGCTTTCACCAATGACTTTGGGACTTGCCCGGCATCGGGCCCGGCACCTCAAAGTCGGGCGCAGGAAGTTCGCCCCAAAAGCAAAGTCGGTCGGGGTGCCGAGTCGGGTCGGAGTCGGATAGATGAACCGCGGGGAAAGCGGTACCATATGCGGGATCGGTATTCAGGTCTGGTAGAAAAGGCCAAGGTATATTGGTTTTACAAGTCACAAGCTGTGATATATATAACAAATAACATAGAATAACAGACATACAGTGTTTAGAGGCCAGAATGTGCGGATATCGGTATTACCGAGTCCGCGCGACCGGTTTGTTCGGGATCGGACAAGCGCGGGAAACGCGATCGCAGTAAGCGCCCATAAGTAAAACGCACATAACATCCCTCGATGTTAGCGGTTCAGGGCCGGAGTGGGTCCGTTGGAAAGCTATTAATTGTAGCCTTCGATTGAATATACCTATAGAGCTAGAGACGCCCCCTGTGCACCGTAGTCCCTACTATACTGAGAGGCCGGGTTTGAGATAAACAAGCCATGACATGTCAAGGCGTCATCCGTTAGGAGCGGTTTCTGGGTGCGTTTGGAAGAGGTCAGCAAGGGCTTCACAACGCACCCAGTCCGGTGAGGATAGGATCCGTGCGTCACACAAGCCAGCCCTAACCAGATACTGCTCAAGCCTAGAAAGAAGCACTCATAGAATAGTGAGAGATTGTCTGTTTGTAATGGTTGTGTATTCATTTGAGAGTGCTCATTGAGAGCTTTTTAACGCACCCAAAACCGCCCCATATGACTGTTAGAATACAATACTTACATCGTTGTTTCTACGGTTACGATCAGTACAAGGGACACTACTTTCGAAACGTTTACTTGTTGCATCGTTCACTTCTCTCTTTCTTATTGTTCTCTTTCTTCTATTTACCCTGCACAGATACACTATTGTTCTTCCCTATATGGACATTCCTTTGTGTAGATATGTATACAGGTAGCTAGTGTGAGTGGGGTGTTCTCTATCGAACTATTCCCACTCACAGGTATGTCATGTATCGCTCTACTTATTTCTCTGCTAATAACTATCGAACTATTCCCACTCACAGTGCGTGTTCTGTTGAGGGTTTAATAGGTTATGAGCCCTGTTGCTTCGCGTTAGAGACACTCCTCAACACGAAAGCTACCCTCCCTCACAGACATTCGGTCACGTACCCTAGGTACATCCGCACCCTGGTCCTCTGCTTCTCAGAAAGCACGTCCCAGCTGCACCCTGGTCTGCCCCAGTCCATCTGGTCGAGCGACTTCTATCTCCTTCTATCCCCACTTCGTTTTCTGGCTATTCCCAGTCAACGTCGTATCTCCTGTTGGTTTTGGGTTTCACTCAAATCAACTCTTCCCTTCACTATCTCTCTCCTGTCCCTGTCACTGTTGCATTCGATTCTCGAAGCATCATGCCAGACGATTCTTCCACAACCAAAATCTGTGCTCTTTCGTCTGACACCGTTGCACGGTGGAAGACTATGGTCAAGAACGAAGCATTGCGCCTTCGTGCCGTCCATATCCTCTCTGGTGAGGAGGAGGAACCAGACAAAAGTGAAGATCGTAAGGATTGGAAGGATTATTGGGACAAACGCTCCACACTCGCATATGCTATCGTCAGCTCTCTTGACATGGCCCAATCCGACTCTATCATCTCGGGCGTCGACCGAACCGATCCAGCCGCCACCTTCACAGCTCTCATCGAGCACTACATTCCCAAGACAGCTCAATCTCGCGCTTCGTCTATCCAAGAGCTCCTCTCCATCCGCAAGACGGATACAGAGAGCTTTGCTTCTTATGGTGCCCGCATCATAGCTGCTGGAGCCCAAATCCGTGACCGTTTGGATGCGCTCCCACTCTACATCCCAGAGCGTACACGCCAAACGTCCATCGACCTATCCTCTATCCCTGCTCCAGAGTCAGACGAGGAAGAGGAAGAAGAACCAGCAGCTACTGGTATTGAGGGGGATATTACTACTCAGGCCACCGCTGCTCCAGCTCCTCTGACCACTGTCGAAATCGTCACCAGGCGCTCTGTATTCAAGAAGGGCTATGGTGCGCCAGAGCTCATCATGGACCTGATGCAAGCCATCGTCATCCTCGGCCTTCCTCACAATGAGCAGGGCAACTTCCTTCGCAACACCTTCACACATCTCGACAGCATCAAATCTGCCGATGATGTCCTCGACCACCTTCGCAAAGCCGACCTCTCCAACAAGGTCGAGGGTCTAGCTGACGAAGCCGCCCTTGCTGCCACCAAGAGCAAGAAAAAGGCTAAGCCTCGCAAGCCTACCACTTCCTCGTCCCATTCACCTGCTACATCATCCACTTCCAAACCAACTCTCAAATGTCGCTATCACACCAACCTCTCCAACCACGACACCAAGGACTGCGACGTCCTGAAGAAGGCTAAAGAAGTGATGTCAGCCAACATGGCTGAGGACACAGCTGAAGAGGAAGCTCAGATGGCCTCCACCGCACACATCGTTAGTCCCCCTCGTAGACGTCAAAAGGGTACCACCGCTAACACTCAGTGGAATGCAGACTCGGGCGCTACCTCGCATATGACGCCACACAAGCGTTGGATGCGCAACATGCGACCCTGCTTGGTACCTGTGAGGCTGGGGGATAACTCGACGGTCTGGGCAAAGGCCAAGGGAGATGTTGTGTTCAAACCATCTGGGAACCGCGAGCTCGTTGTCTTTTCCGATGTACTATATGTCCCTCGCTTGAAAAATAATCTATTCTCCATCCTTACTGCTGTGAAGAAGCGCAAGATGCGTGTTGTCATCGAGAACGACTCCCTGGAATTTTCGAAAGACGGCAACTCTCTCTTCACTGCTACTATTCATGGGACGACTGGCCTATTGGATGGAAGCACATTGGAGAATGATGAAGTAGCCTATTCAGCTGCAGTCGACAAGGGCATTTTACATGATCGTCTTGGACACATCGGAATTGACCGGCTCAATACGCTGCTCAAGAAGGATTTGGCTGAGGGGGGTGTTTGTCAACAAAGGGACGGAGGTCAAGGACATGTGTGAAGCATGCATTGCAGGGAAGCAACACCGACGACCTTTCCCAAAGGTCTCAGAACATCGATGCACAGAGGTACTTGGTCGGATCCACAGTGACTTGCATGGTCCACTCCCGCGCACGTCTAGAGGGTACAGGTACTGGATCACATTCAGCGATGACCACTGCCGCTACAAACGCACCTACTTGCTCAAAAACAAGAGTGAGGCATTTGACAAGTTCAAGACCTACGTTGCTGCAGCGGAGAACTACTTGGGAGTAAAAGTGAAGGAGCTTCGGGACGATAAGGGAGGAGAGTACATCTCAAAGGAGTTTGATCAATGGTGTGAGGCACGAGGAATCTCTCGACAACATACGGTCCGTAGTACACCACAGCAAAATGGTGTCTCCGAGCGTCTAAATCGCACCCTGGCCGAGGGGGTGATAGCAATGCTCAACCACGCTGGATTACCCGCCACCTTCTGGTCCACTGCTGTCCTCTACTACACCGAAATCCTGAATGTCACCCCTACGTCTGCGCTGTCGGAACCACCTCGTATGAAGTGTGGCACAAACGCAAGCCAGACTTGTCCATGTTCAGAGTCTATGGATGTCGCGCATGGGTCAATGTACCAAAGTCTGACCGCAAAAACCTCGACTCCCATTCCATCCCTTGCATCTTCCTTGGATTTGCACAAGGATTCAAAGGCTGGCTGTGCTATGATACGGCCACCAAGAAAACCCACATCTCTCGAGACGTGATCTTTGACAAGACTTCTTTCCCTGGTCTCTCAACCAAAGGCAAGAGCACTGAAACTCCTCCAGTCCAATGGGGTGAACTTTGGTCGCATGACGATGATGAGTCTGAAACTCTCTCCACGCCTAGCGTTGATGCCATTCCTCAACCACCTGTTGACCCAGCACCCAGTGCACCTCATGTCGACAATGACGAGTCAGACTCCGATGATGATGATGATCTCCCGGGGAATCCTCCCAACGCCCCTGCTGCCCCCAGAACTCCTATTTGTGCACCTCCCAGAGGTCCAGCGACAAAGGATCTGGCTGACGAGCGCAAGCGTGCATGGTCGAGGCCTCAGAATGATCCATCTCCCACATCAAGAGCAGAGCACGATTCTCCTGACCCTACACTGAAAGACTTTGGATGGAGTCCACCAGAAGGTGAATTTCCGCGTCTACCTGCTCCTACTCCTGCACCAGCCCATGTTATTTCCCCTCAAACACTCCGCCCAATGCCACGTCTAGCAGCACCAGCTGCCAAGCCTAATGAACCCTACCTTGTAGCCCAAGGAGGACGACCAACACGTTCAGGGGGTGTTTTGGACTACACTACAATTGCTGGAAAAGGACGAAGGGGAACCCAACCAGTTGCTCGCAGACAGGCTGAAGCACAACAGGATGAGGAACGTGAACCCAGAACGGATGTTGCAGGACCCAGCACTTCAAATCCAGTACCAGCCCGAGGGGGTGCCCAAAATCACGATTTCTTCGGTCTGCCACTTGCTACCCAAACTGGCGGCATGGGAGTCATGAATCTTCAACTCCGCCCCACACTCACGAATCCAAATCCTCCACCACCTCCTAGTCAACCCACTCCAATCGATGCTGCTTCACTCCCAGACGACGACGATGATGACGATGATGAAGAAGCTGACTTGGCTACTGCCTTCAAAGCCAGTCGAGTCATGGAATCCGTCTTCAATGTCTATGGCATCTCAGACGACTTCATCCCAATGTCAGCTGGATGGGAGATTGCAATGGAAGCTGCTTGTGAAAATGCATTCGGTGCAGCTACACGCCCAAATGATGCACCACGGAACTGGAAGGAGGCCATGGCTCGGGATGATAAGGACAAATGGTTGGCAGCTGCTCAGACAGAGATCGACGCCCTGATTGAGAATGGTACTTGGGAACTCGTCCAACTCCCCAAGGATCGAAAGGCGATTGGCTCTCGTTGGGTATTCCTCATCAAACGCGACGCAGATGGAAGAGTTGAACGATACAAGGCTCGTTTGGTTGGTCAAGGCTTTGGACAGTCTCATGGCATTGACTATGACGAAGTATTTGCCCCAACTACCAGGCTTACGTCTATCCGTACTGTCCTTGCACAAGCAGCAATGAACGGAGAACACATCGAGTCAATCGACATTTCCAATGCCTACCTTAACGGCACCATCGAGGATGAATACGAGGTCTATATGAGGCAACCAGAGGGATTCGAAGTCCGTAACACCAACGGTGCCCAGTGGGTATGCAAGCTCAAGAAAGGTCTCTATGGGCTCAAACAGAGTGGCCGACTGTGGTACCAGAAGTTGGCAAAGGAACTTGAGAAGATTGGCTTTGAGCAGCTTTTCTCTGATCCCAGCATCTACCACTGGGTGAAGGACGGTGTTCGTGTCACACTCCCAGTCTTTGTCGATGACATCACTATCACGTCTAAAGACAAGTCCAAGATTGAATGGGTCAAGGAAGCGCTGTCAAGGGTCTTCAAGCTGAAGGATTTAGGACCTACCGCATACCTTCTAGGAATCAAGGTGGAGTACGACCAGGCAAACAAAACTCTGCGTCTATCCCAAACCCAGTACATCAACGACATGCTTGCTCGTTTCCGACTTTCCGACTGCAAACCTGTGACCACCCCTATGGAACCAGGGCTAGCACTGAAGAAAAGCATGTCGCCCACAACTGAAGACGAGAAGGAGGAGATGAGCAAAATCCCCTACTTGAATGCAGTTGGAGCCCTGATGTATCTGGCCATTGGTACTCGCCCAGACATTGCCTACTCAGTCGCAAAATTGGCACAGTTCAACTCCAACCCTGGGCCTGCACATTGGAAAGCTGTCAAGCACCTCTTCCGTTACCTCCAGGGAACCAAGGACCTCAAGCTCACATTCACTCGGAACGAAGGCACTCCATCAGATGAACTCTTCCGCACCTATAGTGATGCAGACCATGGTGGATGCCTCGACACACGCAAGTCTACGAGTGGTTTTGTGATGAAGATGGGCACTGGTGCAGTCAGCTGGTCATCCAAGAAGCAAGCTACAATCGCCAACTCCTCGACTGAGGCTGAATACATCTCAGCATCATCTGCAGGCTTTGAGATCAAATGGATGCGTTCGCTTTTGGGAGAGGCTCGGATTCAACGTCAAGAAGCCCTCGCCACTCATGGTGGACAGTCAATCAGCACTGCGTGTCCTCAAGAATCCTGAAAATCACAGCAGGATGAAGCACATCGACATCAAGATTCATTGGATCAGGAAGGAAGTTCGCAACAGAACCATCGAAGTCCACTTCCTCCCTACTGCAGACATGGTTGCAGACATTCTCACCAAACCCCTTCCTCGGATTGCTGTTGAGCGTCACCGTTTATCTCTTGGTCTCTTTAGAATCACAACGGTCTTTGCATTGAGGGGGTGTGTTAGAATACAATACTTACACATCGTTGTTTCTACGGTTACGATCAGTACAAGGGACACTACTTTCGAAACGTTTACTTGTTGCATCATTCACTTCTCTCTTTCTTATTGTTCTCTTTCTTCTATTTACCCTGCACAGATACACTATTGTTCTTCCCTATATGGACATTCCTTTGTGTAGATATGTATATAGGTAGCTAGTGTGAGTGGGGTGTTCTCTATCGAACTATTCCCACTCACAGGTATGTCATGTATCGCTCTACTTATTTCTCTGCTAATAACTATCGAACTATTCCCACTCACAGTGCGTGTTCTGTTGAGGGTTTAATAATGACTATGTACATGTAGAATAATTGCCCAATAACCCCGCCAGCACACCCGAGCAGAGGCCCGACCCACCCCCGTCCTCGGCATTCCAGTGCCACTCGCATCGCTCGTGCCTGACCCGGCGGAATCCACTCAACCATGTGTCATGGGCCTGTCACCTCTGGGCCAAGCCATCTGTCATGGTTGCCAGGTGGCGTCAGCCCAACCATCACTGATAGTGTTATTTGATTGGTGGGCCCACACCGCTGGACCATCAAAGATGGCCTTATAGCAGGTCCGCTACATGATGGCTGATGGCAGCCTTCATGTAATGGGGTGAGCAGAGGTCAGATTCCCTCCGTTGATTTGAACGTTATGCCCATGGACAGCTGCAGTCAACCCTTGCCGGTACGTGATCTGAATCAGCTCTCCTGTGAGCTGATGGTCCTCCTCTCCTCCAAAGGGCATGACGTACCTCGGGTTGAAGCAATTAACTCTTGGCTCCCCCAGTCCTGTAGATCAAGTCAGCAAAAGTAGCTATCCAGGTGATTCCAACACTAGCCATCGTGAAAGCATGAGGAGTAGGTGGGTATGAGTTTCAAGGTGTATGGTCGTCGATGAGACTGAAGAAATACCACCCGTGCATCACTGCACACCTTCTGGCTCCATTCACGTGAGCCTGCTATGATCATAGGATCGAGAGAAGCGCCCATGGCTGTGGCACGGGGATCAGCAAGCGAAGCTTCCCTGGCCATGTCCACACACCGTCGGCTGTTGAAAATATTACGCCTTCGTTCTCGCATGGTTAGTGTCACTTTCATGTGCTTGACGGTTGAACAGCTATTACTGGACCCTCCAGCAATGTAGTTCCGCACAAGAGGTGCCTTTTCTTTCGTCCAATTCTACCCTCACAAACACGCCTTCGGAGTGAGACTTGCCAATGATGAGACAGACAATGGTTTGGATGGCTGTGCACTATAGCCTTGAGGAAATTCCTAGGCGAGCGCTAAAAGATCGGGGAAGCGGAAAGCCTGGCGTTGCACTATCAACGTGGAAGCCAAGAGTCGAGATTTGAGATTGTACGCAGTTGAGCAAAAAGCAGATGCAATTCCAGCGCAAAAGGTCCACAAAAGAATACATATCCAACGGAAATGGAGGAAGAGGACAAGGCGAGTCGCGTCCCAAGAATCTCGGTCTCTCGGCAATCAAAACTGCCATCAAACGCTTTGCCAGGCACAGGCTTCCAAGACCTCTCCTTCCTGCTCGTACACAACCATCTCAGGGACAAAGATCATCTTTCTCCCTTCTAAATCTTCGACTGCGTGGTTAGACATTGTCTACCACCAATACATATTAAACACGCCAACAACCACGCTCAGCTCAAGAGCAGCAGGAGATGGGGATGTCAGAAGGTTGAGGACGTGTGCAAGTGCTGCTAGGACATCTATCTTGCCGCTAGTGGTCCCACTTGTGAGTCTACTTGCCGCATTTATTGCCCTCCACCCTTTGATTAGCCTTCGGTACCCCGCCTCAAACTCTAATGTCACCTTCGCATCTCCACCTTCCTTCCCTCACTCATCCTTCTCCTTTCTCTCCTGTCGTCCATCTATCTGATCGCTCACCACAGCCAGATCTCTCCCCTGGTAACATGGCCCCATCGGTCTTCTTTCATCAACGAGTCTCGGTGCCACGAATTCTGCAAAATGGTAGATCGACGAGCAACCCGTAGAGGGACAACATAGAGTGCGTTGGAGGGATGGTGCATAGTGAGTATCGCGAGCCGAACGACATCCGCTCTTTGAACTCTAACAAGAACCCAAGGTCCTCTTAAGCTATACAGCTTCCGGCATGGCCCAGCAGGCTAGGAGCGAAGGAAGTAGTGCAACTAAAGCAGGTACGTTTTATTTATTCACCTAGACTCGCTCAGCTACCACATAGAATCAAGGGCTTTGACTACTCCTCTCCACCATGCCCACGCGTTCTATCAGAACCAGCATACGGTTTTCTCAGACCGTGTTTTCCGACCATTTTAATCCGACCCGATCGTTTGCACTCGGCACGCTCGTCTGGTATCAGGCAATCGAGGACACCCCAACCCAGGTATACCTGGCCTGGACGCCCTAACCGGTTTGGTCAGGAAAGCCACGTCCACGTCTCCACGCCAGCCGTGCATGCTCAGATCGCGCACGAGTTCTGTCACGGCCCAATCACTTTCCCTCCATCGAGTGAGCCAGCATCCTCGAGGCGTGACCAGTGGCACTCGGGGAAGCTCCCTATGCCGGAAGGTCAGTCCGCTCATCAATACAACCGTTAGGGCTGGCTCATAGCCCTGTATACAGGTCCTCGATGGCTTGACCTCAGTTGCCCTGCTCTTCTCCATATCGCCGACCCGACTGAGCATCAAGCCCACGCCCATCCCAACGGTCCCCGACAATGGAGTTTGCCAGAGGTAACCCCGGCTCCTACATGTGGCCTTGGCCCAATCCACCCTCGACGAAAGAATACTCAGCAAAATTCGAGCAACCCACCATCCTGTGGGCGGACGACGTTCGAATCAGCCCTCCCTTCCCTCAGCCACTCCCACTCTCCCTGATACCAAACATGCATTGACGCTCCTGTCGTCATCGAGCTATGACAGTTGACGAGAAGTTCATACCTATGGCCTCTGGGTTGCGCTCGGGATTCAGAGTACATACGGGAGATACTCGATTCGCCGTCGCTCCTCCTGCATGGATACCCTGTTATTCGATATGAATCACTTCGCCAGCTTCTCGTGTCTCTCCAGGAGGAGCGCGGTGTCTTCTCCAGGCACGCCTAATTGGTTTCGGGATATAGGTATGTATTCATCTGGATCTCCATCTCGCTACGCCGTGCTGATGGTTGTGTTGGCATACAGGGCTTTCGAATTTGGTGCAGGATCGAAGCCCAAAGCTCTGCTCAATCTACCATCTGCGGCGCATCCTCAACTACGACCCTCGTCTTGGAGAGGTTCTCGCTTCTCATCAGCCGGACAAATCTCTCCCTCTGCTGTCCCTTCGCCACCCACTTGGGGATAAGAACACCGGCGATCTTGCACTACACACTTCTTCGCCGAAATCCGAGTTGAGCCACGGCCATCCAGACGACCAGTGTTGAAGGAATAGGGGTCGATACCGTGATTGATCCTGTCTCGGGCTCTCGCCGGTGCTTTCCACCTCCGAGTTGGGTGTTCAAATGGTGGTCGGTGATGGGAAGGATCGTCGCCTTGATAGCTGTATTTTAGGTGAGCTCGTACGTAGGGCCGTCGTAGGCTGGCTAGTAGTGAATGCGCCTTATCTCTTCATATGTTTTATACTACTGGAAATCCCCGACTTGGGGATGGAAGGAAAAGTGATGATTGTGACGAATTATGTCAGGGATGCAGCAGAAGCAGGTTCTTACTGAGCGGCGTGCCGTCAAGGAAGAAAGGGGTAACCAACTCCATTTCTTCAAAACCATTTCTACATATGCTACAGTTGTCAATGAGATAGATTAATGAAGATATGGATATTCTTTCGAAACAGAAAAGTAAGCGCCAAAATATGCTCGCAATCGCTGGGCCCAACGCAGATCACCTCCTCCATAACCTATGCACCTTCTGGACAGCCGAGTCGAGCATGCTACCGAGACCACGATCGGGCTCGGGCTGGGGCTCGGGTTCGGATTCAGGCTGGATCGGCGAATGGGCGAGCAGGAGCTCAGCAATCTCCTGGTGCCCTTCCTTTGACGCCCAGCCCAAAGGTGTTCGACCCTGGTTATCTGGTCGGTGGCTAGCCCCGATCTGGGGGTGCTCCAAGAGAAGCTTGACTACATCCTCGTGGCCTTGCTGTGACGCCCAGCTCAGAGCTGTCCAACCTTGGTTGTCTGCCAGGTTCACATCGGTCTGGGGATGTGCGAGAAGTGCTTGTATGTTTTCTTCTCGGTGCCATGATGGATAGTTATCCATTGTCACCCAAATCAATGGTGTCAGGCCCTATCCGTCAGGCAAATTGACCTTGATGTCGGGGTGAGCGAGAAGGAGCTTGACTTGCTCGAAGCTGTCGCACCTGGCCGCCCAAATCAAAGCCGTCCGACCTTGGTTGTCCTGAAGATTGACGTCGATCTGGGGATGGGCAAGTAAAGCCCTCATGGACTCCACCTCGTCCCACAGGAAGCATGCCCAAATCAATGGTGTCCGACCATTAGTCTCTGCCAAGTTGACATTGATCAGGGGATTGGCAAGCAGGACCTTGACTACCCCTTCACGATTGTATTCTGATGCCCGGCTCAAGGGCGTACAATCATCATTATCGACCTGGTTAATATTTGTCCCAGGGTAGGTGAGGATGATCTTGACTGCCTCTTCACCACCAGCCAACGATGCCCAAATCAAGGGCGTACAACCTTGCTTGTCTGCCAAGTGGACATCATCCTGGGCAAGAGAAAGGACGTGTTTGAAAGTGTCAATGCACCTCGACGATGCTGCCCAGCTTAAAGGTGTACGTCCGTCGTTATCCGCCAAACGGACCTCCGACTGGGAATGAGAAAGGAGGAGCTTGACCATGGCCAAGTGGCCATGCTGGCACGCCCGAGATAGTGCTGTTCGCCCCTTGCCATCGGTCGAATGGATCTCGCCTGGCGAATGGGCGAGTATGAGCTTGACCACAGCTTCGTTGCCCTTCCGTGCCGCTCTTGTAAACGCCGTAAACCCATCTTCGTCCGTCAGGTCGAGCCTGATCTTGGGATGAGCAAGGAGATGCTTGACCGCGCCTTCATTGCCAGATTCCACAGCGCAGATTAAAGGTGTCTCCCCCTTTTTGTTCGCTGCGTTCACATCAACGAGCCGAAATGAGAGTAGCTCTTGCAGTGTGTTGAGTTGGGAGGGGTGCATGCACGCCAGGTGCAATGGTGTATATTTTTGCACCTTTGTGCGACGATTTGGATCAAAGATGTTGATTAAGTGGCCGCCAGCAAGAGAGATAGGAAGGTGGAAGAAGGCTACAACGTGGAGAGGACCAACCAGTTCCACCGGATCCCAAGGGTATCCCAACTCTACAGGGAAGGACTGACACCCTCTCACAAATTCCTTCACTTTCGCCACCATCGAGAGGTCATGTAACAAATTTTGAGCATGCCTTGACCACGCGTGGTAGGAGTATGGCAAGAGAGGATCAGCTTTCATGACATGTTCGAAAGCGCCTTTGTCGCTGTCTTTCCAGTCTTGGAATCCATGGTGCATGAGGCGGCCCATGCAAAGCGAAGCCATGAGGGAGTGAAGGTGAGGGAAGCTTTCGAGAATGAGCCGCTCCAATGGCTCTTTCGCGGTATAATCTAAGAGTGTTCAGGAAGGGGCCACGGGTAGCACTCAAAGAACTCACGGACAAGGCGGACCAACGCCATCCCCTCATCGACAGCCAGAAGCCCGCAACAGAGTGTCACAAGTGTCTTGATGTCAACAAGCCTATCGGAGCTGAATTCATGGGTTTCGAGGCAGGTTGCTGCAGCATGACGTAGCTCGTCCACTGTCATTGAGTTTGGTGCGTTGAGGGCCCAGATAATGCAATTTTGCGCCTGGAAACCTATTTTCGACTTCGCCTGATCAACAATTCTGTCCCAGGTATGACGATATACATCCTCGATTTGGGTGGGGAACTGTGCGAGTATCTTGTTGACATCGTGAACACTGGAGCATTCTTGTAGAGCAGCCATTTGGAGTGACACATGTAGAAACCTGTCGCATGTTGAGTATTTCTTAAACTTCCGGCAACGCGAACGCCGATGATGCTTACATTCCTCCGCATTTCTCTTTCACTGACAGCACAAGGTTTGCTCGCCAAGCCGGGTCTGCATTGTTCAGAATGCGGCGGAGATGTGGGCTACGCTGGATTTCCTTGTCGATATGGAAATCGAGGTCACGTTCACGAGCTGCGATAGTAAAGCGATGAGTATTGGGAGAATCTGCCTCGAGATGCTTCAGTGGCCTGGAGGTGATGAAGAGTTTGACTTTGAGTGACGAGAGCCGGTCCAGGAGGTCGAATTGAAGGCGGGTGGGCGCCTCGTCCAGCGCATCGAGGAAGTAGAAAGTTGCTGCCACCATGGTCGTGAAGCCTCTCAAAAGCTGGACAAGTTCCTCTTCTGTTGGACGTGTCTTGAGACGGATGTGTTTAGCGTAAACATCTTCCGCAAGCTTGAGACAGGTAGGGTGGTTCTCAACGGTCTGCTTCACCAGGACCTCCAGGCAGTAGCGAACGGTTAAGCCAGCGTTGTCGCTGTAGCGAATGTAGATGTAGCAGACGCAGATAGGTGAGTCTTGCTCTTCTGCCGACTTCTCGACGCCGTTGATGACGATGGATCTAGATGGTGGGGTTAGGAAGCCCGACCAGACGAGGGTCGCAGGAACATACGTTAAGACGGTTTTGCCAGCACCCGCTGTACAGTCGATTAGTCGTGTATTAGTAGGCCAGGAGAATACGAAACTCACGGATCCCGGTTCCCCACATCGTTTTCACATCGCTCTTGGGATCCCGCCACCTAGGAAATACGCCATCTTCGAATATCCACTTCCCCGTATCTGGCGTCGCTTTGCTCAAGGTATCCTGCTGGATCCCTCGAAAGTTATCGATGCATTCGAGCGCAGCCATCAGGTCGACTTTGGGCACCTCCGGCTTCTGCACCTCGTGAAAGTGCGTGTGGTAGTCGCCGCCAACAGAAGTCAGATTTCCTCCATTGATTTGAAC
The DNA here is from genome assembly GCA_020736565.1 of Coprinopsis sp. MPI-PUGE-AT-0042. NCBI lineage: Eukaryota > Fungi > Basidiomycota > Agaricomycetes > Agaricales > Psathyrellaceae > Coprinopsis > Coprinopsis sp. MPI-PUGE-AT-0042. The sequence goes on along the minus strand of JAHBOF010000300.1, from coordinate 1,087 downwards.
ATTCTGGGCGGGAATGGCTCCGCTCCCTCTGACGGAGACATTACAGTCTGAATGAGCCAGCCCATTAATTGAGAGTGATGCCCTTCCGAAGCGCATGACGTACCTCCAGCCAGGGGGGCTAGTTCTCGGCTCTCCTCGTCCTATGCATGGATCCAGTCAGCTACAAGGGCGATCTAAACCATCTCAATACTGACCATCCCAAGGGCACGTAGAGCAGTGAGTGCGATGAGCGAGTATCGGGGCAGGTGTACGAGAGTCAAGAGGTGTTCATGCCTCGTGGAGGGCACACCTCCTGGGTGCTCTACGGACACGTGTGGTTGCATGATTATGGGAACAGAGATAAGCGCCGGGAGGCTGTGAAAGGTGCTGGCTGTGCAGGTTGTGGCGCTCCGTGTTGGTTACAGTCCATGCAATCGTGATTTTGACCATTTACAGTAATATAAACGACCCAGGGACCATCGTAACCAGGGGGTTATCGAGGTGCACTCATGGCTAGAGTTCCTCCGCCTCGTCGAGGGAAGACAGAGACCTCGATAACGCTTTGAATCGAGACTGAAACCAAGCGCCTCCTGTCGGGGTAAGGGAAGCATCAAAGCAAAGGACACATGTCGGATTCCGGAAACCAATGAAATGTCAACAAAAGGATGTAGGACAGTGTAGTCGAAAAATGCTTACCTTGTTAGAGATAGCGTCCAGAAGAACGGCCGTGACATACTCGCGCTCCAAGTTGGCGGAGAGGAAGGTAGCCATTCGATCGTTCTTTCAATACTGCGGGGGCGTCATGATAAACGTTGCTGGAAAAAGCCTAAAGAAGATTTGGAGATCGGCAATGCACCTCCTGCACACTTTGTAGCCTGGAGTCGGAAATCAAAGTCCATTCGGCGATGAATCCCATTTGCCAGCCATCAGCATGTCCTAGGATCCCTTGAGGGTAAATCCTACACCACCCTTGACATGGGTCTATGAGACGCCGTAGTCTGAAGAGGTGGGCTTGTAATCAGCGACATGCATTCACCCTTCGACTGACCGGGTACCGCGTCAAGTCCGTCGTGCACTGAGGATTCGGGGAAAGGTACTTTCTGGACGG